>APFE030098345.1:0-43966 GCA_000404065.3 Pinus taeda
AAGGAAAGGTGGAGAAATGTAAATCTCGATTGGTATCAAAAGGTTATTCCCAGGTGCTGGGAATTTATTTTGGCGATATTTTGTTTCCTGTTGCCATGGTAGCTTCTATTAGATTACTTTTATCTGTTGCTATTGCTTTTTATTTTGACGTAGAATAGATGGATGTGAAGATATCATTTCTTCACGGGGATCTAGAGGACTAGATCTACATGAAGCAACTTGAAGGTCTTCTAGTGAAGGGTAAGAAAGAACTGGTATGCAAGTTAAAGAAGTCTCTGTATGGGCTAAAACAGTCACCAAGGATGTGGTATTAGAAATTTGATACATTTATACGGGGACTTAGCTTCACCAAAAGCAAAGTAGATCACTGTGTGTATTTTAAATTAATTGGTGACCATGTTATTTATTTGGTCTTGTATGTGGATGATATTTTGCTAGTTGGAAATGACAAAGAAATTATCCAATATTTGAAGAACCAATTGTCCTCCAAATTCGACATGAAATATCTTGGTGTTTCAAACTATATTTTGGGGATGTAAATTAAAAGAGATCTAGCAAAGAGGAAGCTCTAGTTAAACTAGAAGAAGTATGTCGAGACAATATTGCAGAGGTTTAATATGTAGGATAGTAAACTGGTGAAGGTTCCTATTCCCATAGGTAGACTAATGTATGTGATGGTTTGTAGTAGACCAGACATTGCACATGCAGTGGGAGTATTGAGCAGGTTTATGTCAAAACTAGGAAAGGAGCATTGGAAAACAGTGAAGCGGGTTTTCAAGTATGTGCGTGGCAGTAGTGGTTATGGTTTGTGCTACCAAGGAAGACCAGGATTGGACAGAGTTTTGGATATATGTGGATTTGTTGATGTAGAATAGGCTGGAGATCTGGATCAGAGAAGATCTACAAGTGGGTATATGTTTAACCTATTTGGATATGCAGTCAGCTGGATCAGTAAGAAAGAATCTGCAGTGGAATTATCAACTACAGAGGCAGAATACATGGCAGCCACTCACAAGAAAGGAAGAAGTTTAGTTGCATTGATTATGTTCAAGTATGGGGTTAGTACAAGGATCTATAAGGATAGACTATGACACCCAAAGTGCAATTTTATTGGAAAAGAAACCTGCTTATCATTCAAAGACAAAGCGCATTGATGTTCAATATTATTTTGTGAAGAATATGATAGAAGAAAAAAAGGTGTTGCTGGTAAAGGTGGACACTTTGAATAATAGCACAGATGCATTGAAAAAATTTATGAGCTCTGAGAAGTTCTCTTGGTGTAAAGAAACAATTGGTGCTTCAAGGTTGGATAAATTACTAAGCTCTCATGTGGCCCCTTGTGGAAAGAAAACAACAAGTGGGAGAATGTTGGGTTGTGTTATATTATTTCCACTACTAGCCTACATAGTTTATGGGGGATTAGAGGGGGGCCGAATGCCCCCCTTCATTGCGACGAGTATGCAACGGGGGGGTCATAGGGGGATTTGAGGGGGGCGTTTTGCACCCTTCTACGGGGTCTAGGGCAGCTCCCTAGGGAATTTTGTTTTTTGGACCATATATTAGGTTGGGTGAACCTACCTATGGTTTTGTGCATGGTTTTTGCACATTGTTTTGGATGCGATGGTTTTTGGTCCATGGTTTTGGATGCGATGGTTTTTATTCCATGGTATTAGATGCCTTGGCATGTATAAATATGTATTGTGACATTGAAAGGAACATAATGAAAAATCAAGTTGGTAGTCCCAATTTTGGGATCCAAGGGAAAATCTCTATGTATATGTGTTTTATGTGTTATGCTCTCACATTGTTTATTTTATGTGTTTTAGAATTCATATGCAGGTAACTTCTATATGGGGTTAAAACCTACATTTGGCATCAGTGTTTTTTTGGCTTCAACAGGATGCCTTTGTTGCTGAGGCGTTTCACTCGGGCCTGTGGTAGACCCTGTTTAGTGGGAGATCTGTGGGATCGATTATAGTGGTGAAAGAAGATGGTGAGCAGTGGAAAGATAGAGATTGAGAAATTTAATGGTCAGAGTTCTGAGTTGTGGGAACTAAAGATGGAGGATCTATTGGTGGATAAAGATCAGTGGATCATGGTAGATCCAGCTATTAAACCAATCGAAGTGTCCGATGAAGAATCGAAGAAGTTGGATCGAAAGGAAAAGAGAACAATAGGATTATGTGTCATAGATTTAGTATATTGAATGTATGAGGGGAAGCTATGGTGAAGGCTTTGTGGGACAAGTTGGGGACCTTGTACCAATCTAAGTCTCTGGTGAAAAAATTGTTCCTACAGAAAAATTTGTATAACCTAAGGATGAAAGATGGAGACTCAGTGACAGAGCATCTGAACGCATTTAATATTGTGGTAAGTCAGTTATTGTCTGTAGATATTAAAATTGCATATGAATATAACTGCACTAGTTTGGCATGTTATCCACCAGATTCGTGGGATAATATGGTTATTGCAATAGGTAGCAATACAACTGCCTTGCAATTTGATGAAATAGTCTCATCCTTGCTGATGGAGGGGATGAGATGGAAAAATATGGAGAGCCAGAATGGTGATGCCTTGTCTATATGAGGACAGTCTCAGAACAAAAACAAAAATAATTCATTGAGTGGGAGATCTAAATCTCTAGGAAAACTTCTAAAGGTGGTGTGCTAGAAATGTGGAAAGGAATTGCACTACAAAAGGGACTATAAATCTAAATCTCTTGACAAAGGAAAGGTATCTAACGATGATCCTTCTGCAGAGGCAAAAACCACCTTATATGAAGGTGGGGATATCTACTTGGCCTCTTCAAGTACACATGTAGATCATGAGACATGGTTGATTGACTCAGGTGCATCCTTTCACTTCACTCCCCATAGAGAGTGGTTCTGCGAGTATGAGAAATATGATGGTGGTGATGTCTTCTTGGGGGATGACAGGAAGGCTAGAACCATTGTTCATAGAAAATTAAAGTTGAAGTTGCAAGGTGGAAGGGTTAGAACACTTCTGGATGTTTTTCATATTCTTGCATTAGCCAAAAATCTGATCTTTGTAGGAAAGCTGGATGATGCAAGTGTAAAAGCGGGTGTTCGAGAAAGATACCTGCAAGATGATTTTGGGAGCATTAGTATTGATGAGGGGAGTTTGGATTGGAACTCTGTACAAGCTACAAGGTAGCACTGTTATTGTTGGGTGTAATAGTTTTGTGGTTCCTAAAAGTGCAGTAGAATAATCTAGTGGTCTCTGGATAAAAGACCATGCTATGGCATGAAAGGCTTAGACATATTGGAGAGAAGGGCCTTTGAATACTTCATGGTAAAGGTACGGTAGAAGCTATGACTAATAGCTATCTAGATTTTGATTTCTGTTAAAATTATGTATATCAGAAGCAGGGTGAAACAAATATTAGAGCTTGTGCACAATGATGCGTTTGGACCTGTGAAGGTTCCATCACTTGGTAAGTTTGTGTACTATGTATCATTTATAGATGAGTTCTCAAGGAATATATGGATGTATTTACTCAAGAAGAAATATCAAGTCTTTTACACGTTTAAAGAATTTAAGGGTTTGGTGGAAAACCAGACAGAGAAGAAGATAAAGGTGTTGAGGACAGATAACGGTGGAGAGATTTGCAGCAAGGAATTTGAAGAATTCTGTAAGAAGTGTGGTATAGCATGACAAAAGATTACTCCATACACACCTGAGAAAAATGGAGTTGTAGAAAAAATTAACAAGATGTTGATGGAAAGGGCAAGAAGCATGCTCAGTGGTGCGGGGTTAGGACAAGAATTCTGGGCAGAGGCAGTGGAGACTACATGTTACCTGGTCAAAAGGTCACCTTCATCAGTGTTGGAGGATAAGACTCCACAAGAGGTATGGACTAGTAAGAAACCCTCTCTTTCACATCTAAGGGTATTTGAATCTAATGCATATGTACATGTTCTGAAGGAAAAAAGAAAAAAATTAGATAGTAAATCTGAAAGGTGCCTCTTTATTGGGTATAAGGATGGTTTAAAAGGTTATAAGCTTTGGAACCCAGTAACAAGGAAGGTTGTGTATAGCCGACATGTTGTGTTCAGAGAGGTTAAAGATGTTATTAAACATGAATACCAACCAAAGGAACCTGAGAAGATGGAGTTTGAGCTAAAGGAGGAAGAATCAGACTCTACAGCAAAAGAGGGATCACAAGATGTAGAGCCACAAACTCCAGGTGTGAGAAGACCAATTCGAGAAAGAAGGAAGCTAGAAAGGTATAGTCCATCTGCTTTCAGTTCATATTTTTCTTTATCTATTTCTAATGATGATCCCAGAACTGTGAAGGAAGTAATAGATTTAGAGGATGAAAAACTCTGGAAAGAGGCCATGGTTGATGAAATGTCATTATTACACAAAAATGAGGCATGGGATCTGGTGGAGTTGCCAACTAGAAGGAAACCCATTGCCAAAAAATGGGTGTTTAAGAAGAAGACAAATGCAGAAGGAAAGGTGGATAAATAAAAAGCTCGGTTGGTAGAAAAAGGTTATTCCCAGGTGTCGGGAATTTATTTTGGTGATATTTTTTCTCCTATTGCCAAGGTAGCTTCTATTAGATTAATTTTATCTGTTGCTACTAATTTTGATTTTGAGGTAGAAAAGGTGGATGTGAAGATAGCATTTCTCCACAGGGATCTAAAAGAGGAGATATACATCAAGCAACCTAAAGGCTTCGTGGTGAAGCGTAAGAAAGAACTGGTATGCAAGTTAAATAAGTCTTTGTATGGGCTAAAAGAGTCACCAAGAAGGTGGTATCAGAAATTTGATACATTTATAAGGGGACTTAGCTTCACCGGAAGTAAAGCAGATCACTGTGTGTATTTTAAATTAATTGGTGATGGTGTTATTTATCTGGTATTATATGTGGATGATATGTTGGTGGTTGGAAATGAAAAATAAATTATCCAGAATTTGAAGACCCAATTGTCCTCCAAATTTGACATGGAAGATCTTGGTGCTCCAAACTATATTTTGGGCATGGAAATTAATAGAGATTAGGAAAATTGGAAGCTCTAGTTAAACCAGAGGAAGTATGTCGAGACAATATTGGAGAGGTTTAATATGCAAGATAGTAAACCAGTGAAGGTTCCTATTCCTATAGGTGTAAAGTTATCTGCTGAACAGTGTCCCAAGACACAAGAAGAGGAAGAGAACATGTCTCGTGTTCCATATGCAAGTGTATTCAGTAGCCTGATGTATGTGATGGTCTATACTAGACCAAACATTGCACATGCAGTGGGAGTATTGAGCAAGTTTATGTCAAAACCAGGAAAGGAGCATTGGATAGCAGTGAAGCGAGTTTTCAAGTATTTTCGTGGCAGTAGTGATTATGGTTTGTGTTAGCAAGGAAGACTAGGAGTAGACAGATTTTTTGATATCCATGGCTTTGTTGACGCAAATTGGGCTGGAGATCTAGATCAGAGAAGACCTACAAGTGGGTATGTGTTTAAGCTATTTGGAGGTGTAGTCAGCTGGATGAGTACGAAACAATATGTAGTGGCAGTTAGCTGGATGAGTAAGAAACAATCTGTAGTGGCATTATAACCTACAGAGGTAGAATACATGGCGACCACTCACAAACAAGGAAGTAGTTTGGTTGCAGAGATTGTGTTCAAGTATGGGGTTAGTACAGGGAGCTATAAGGATTGATTGTGCCAGCCAAAGTACAATTTTATTGGCAAAGAAACCTACTTATCATTCAAAGACAAAGTACATTGATGTTTAGTATCACTTTGTCAGGGATATGATAGAGGACAAAAAGGTGTCGCTGGTAAAGGTGGACACTTTCAAGAATACTACAGATACATTGAAAAAATATGTGAGCTCTGAGAAGTTCTCTTGGTGTAGAGAAACAAAGGGTCTTTCAAGGCTAGATAAATGACTAAGCTCTCTTGTGGACCCCTATGGAAAGAAAACTACAAGTGGGAGAATGTTAGGTTGTGTTATATTCTTTCCACGACTAGCCTACGTAGTTTATGGGAGGGTTAGAGGGGGGCGGAGCCCACCCTTCATTGCATTGACTGCGTAGCAGGGGGATCACAGGGGGATTTGAAGGGGGGAGTTAGCCCCCCTCTACAGGGTTTGGGGCAGTGTTAGGGAAATTTTTTCTGAACCCTTTATTAGGTTGGGTGGACCTACCTATGATTTTGTGCATTGTTTTCGCACATGGTTTTGGATACGATGGTTTTCAGTCCATAGTTTTGGACACGATGGTTTTCGGTCCATGGTATTGGATGCTTCGACATGTATAAATATGTATTGTAAAATTGAAAGGAACATAATGGAAAATCAAGTTGGTAGTCCCAATTTTGGGATCAGGGGAAAATCTCTATGTATATATGTTTTATGTGTTATGCTCTTGTATTGTTTATTTTCTGTGTTTTACAATTCATATGCGGGTAATTTTGGTACGAGGTTAAAAACTACATTTGGTATCAAATTTGTTTTGGCTTAAAGGGGATATCTTTGTTGCTAAGGGGTTTCGCTCGCGCCTGTGGTAGTCCCTGTTTAGTGGGAGATCTGTGGGATCGATTCTGGTGGTGAAAGAATATGGCAAGCAGTGGAAAGATAGAGATCGAGAAATTTAATGGTCAGAGTTTTGAGGTGTGGGAACTCAAGATGGAGGATCTTTTGGTGGATAAAGATTAATGGATCATGGTAGATCCGGGTACTAAACCAATGCCAGTGTCCGATGAACAATGGAAGAATTTGTAAGGGAAGGCAAAGAACACAATACGATTGTGTGTCTTAGATTCAGTATTGTTGAATGTGTCTGGGGAAGCTATGGTGAAGGATTTATGGGACACGTTAGGGACTTTGTACCAATCTAAGTCTCTCGTGAGTAAATTGTTCGTATGGAAAAATTTGTATAACGTGAGGATGAAAGATGGAGAATCGTTGATAGAGCATCTGAATGCATTTAATACTGTGGTAAGTTAGTTATTATCTGTTGATATTAAAATTTCAGATGAAGATAAGTGCATTAGTTTGTTGTGTTCTCTACCAGATTCGTGGGATAGTCTGGTTATTGCAATAGGTAGCAATGCAACTACCTTACAGTTTGATGAAATTGTCTCATCATTAATGACGGAGGAGATGAGACGGAAAAATATGGAGAGCCAAAATGTTGATGCCTTGACTATACAAGGATGGTCCTAGAACAAAAACAAAAATAAGTCATCGAGTGGGAGATCTAAATCGCCAGGAAAACGTGTAAAGGTGGTGTGCTAGAAATGCGGAAAGGAAGGGCACTACAAAAGTGACTGTAAATATAAATATCTTGAAGGAAATGGATCTAATGATGCTCCTTCTGCAGAGGCGAAAACCACCTTAGATGAAGGTGGGGATGTGCACTTGGCTTCTTCATGAACACATGTAGATCATAAGGCATGGTTGATTGACTCAGGTGCATCCTTTTACTTCACTCCCCATAGAGAGCGGTTCTGTGAGTATGAGAAGTATGATGGTAGTGATGTCTTCTTGGGGGATGATAGGAAGGTTATAATCATTGGTCATGGAAAATAAAAGTTGAAGATGCAAGGTGGAAGGGTTAGAACACTTCTTGGTGTTTTGCGTATTCCTTCATTGGCTAGAAGTCTGATTTCTGTAAGCAAGATGGATGATGCAGGTGTAAAAACAGTGTTTGAGAAAGATACCTGGAAGATGGTTCGGGGAGCACTGGTATTGATGTGGGGAGTTTAGATTGGAACTCTATACAAGCTGCAACGTAGCACTGCTATTGATGGGTACAAAGTTCTGGGGTTCCTAAAAGTGGAGCAGAAAATATAGTGGTCTCTGGACAAAAGACCATGCTATGGCATCAAAGGCTTGGACATATTGGAGAGAAGGGCCTTCGAATACTTCATGGTAAAGGTACGGTAGGAGGTATGACTAATAGCTCTCTCGATTTTGATTTCTATGAAAATTATGTATATGGGAAGTAGTGCAAAACAAATATGAGAGCTTGTGCACAGTTATGTGTTTGGACTTGTGAAGGTTCCGTCACTAGGTAAGTTTGTGTACTATGTATCATTTATAGATGAACTCTCAAGGAATACATGGATGTTTTTCCTCAAGAACAAATCTGAAGTCTTTGACATGTTTAAAGAATTTAAGGCTCTGGTGGAAAACTAGATAGAGAAGAAGATAAAGGTGTTGAGGACAGATAACAGTGGACAGTTTGCAGCAAGGAATTTAAAGAATTTTGTAGGAAGGGTGGTATAGCATGATAGAAGACTACTCCATACACACCTAAGAAAAATGGAGTTTCATAGGGAATGAACAAGATGTTGATGGAAAGAGCAAGAAGCATGCTTAGTGGTGTGGGGCTAGGATAGGAATTCTGGACAGAGGCGGTGGAGACTGCATGTTACTTGGTCAATAGGTCACCTTCATCAGTGTTGGAGGATAATACTCCACAAGAGGTATTTCGATGTGAGGCATATGTACATGTTCTAGAGGAGAAAAGAAAAAAATCCAATAGTAAATCTGAAAAGTGCATCTTTACGTTGGCATTATGATACAGGTGTTGTCCTTGATGGAAACTCATTCAAATGACAGTTCAAAGTGTAACAGGTCAACTGCAAAGGATTAGAGATCAGACTCCAAAGAATGAAGAAAGAGAGGTACGCTGGTTCACTTTGTCGAAGACGCATATACACGCGGGCTAACAGAACAAAAGAAGAATATAACGTATACACACACTTTCAAAAGAGGAAAAGCACGTACATGTTGGAAAACAAAGATTTTGGTCTCATGTATTTGGTCCAAGGTATTGACCCTAGGTATTTGGTCTGAGGTATTGGCCCTAGGTGGTTTTGGTCCAAGGTATTGAGAAAGGCCTAAGAGTATATAAGGAGGAGAAGATCATTAGGCCAAAGGGGTAAGAAATAAGATTCTAAGGAATACTTCTATTTGAAGTATATTTTATGTTGCAGGGTTGTGTTTGGGACTGGATTTGAAATATTTATGTGCACCTTGAGTTCAATGTTGGATCAGGATCATGAGACATGAAATAACTTATTCTTGAATGATCTAATATTGGTTGAGAATAGATCTAATGTTTTGTTCCTGTTTTACTTGTTATCTATCAAGATCTAGGTTTGTCTAGAGTCTAGAATTGCGGTAAACTTCTAAGTGAATATTTGCAGATCTGTACATAGGTTCGTCTCGGCCAAAGTGCATATACACGCAGGTTAGGTTATGTTAATTAGCATATACAAAAGAAAATCTTCTTTTTCAAATATGAATGAACTATCTGATCAAATTCTGTTGTTTTACTGGTGTCTGTCAATGAAGTCTACTTATATATAAATGTAAAACTGAATACATAAGGAGGATGGCATTTGATTGATCGATTGATTGTATAAGTGAGGAGAAGTGATCTCTATTCCTGCCTATGTAAAGCTCTAAAATTTGAGAGTAGATATTGAGTATATTGATAGTTGGTATAGACTGGATTCAAAAGTTTATGTTTGGAGTAGTTTTAAAGGTATACGCAGGTTCACTTAACGAAAGTAGGATATACACGTAGTTTGGGTGTAGCCAAGTAGCTTATACATTTTAATGCATGATTTTTGAGGTTATAGCTAGTTCTGAATAATGATGCAGGGTTCTAGTTTCAATACAGTGTTCTGGTGTCAATGATTTGATTGATCAGATTAACTAAATATTGGTTGATGCAGTTTAAGTTTAAACGATTTGATGGGTCCAGTGTGAAAATTTGATGAAACATGGCCTTCAGATTGTGGTGTTGTGATCCAGGAGTATCCAGTCTGAAAATTCATGAAACATGGTCCCTAGTGGAAGAGTGGAGTTTTCTGTAGGCTGGCACCTACGTACTAGTAAGCATATTGGCTAGTACAAGAGCTAGGGGGTTGTAGCTCCCTTCTAGTAGAAACTAGAGAACGAGAGAAGGTTGTAACCTTCTGTAGGTAGAAGCCTACATACTGGTATGAGTTTGGACCAGTAAAATATTGTAAACAAATTTTCTTATTATTAACAGAAGACAAAGATGACAACAAAAGGTAGTTTTTACCCACATTGGGTTTCCACCATAAATCTTGGTGTTCATGTGTGTTGCTTATGTGTGATGCTTTATTCTAATTTTACTGCACTTTTTAATAAATCTTTGATATACTGGTTTAAGATCAACACATGGTAAATTTTCTAAATCACAAGTTCGCTACATATACGCTGATTCCATTAAGCACAATCACGTGTACACGCTAGTTCATTTGACTGAAGTAGCGTATATAATTTTTTTTGGGAAATACAATTATTGATCTGATAATACTGATTCACCCCCCTCTCAGTATTATTTCCAACAATTGGTATCAGAGCAGGTTCTTCAGAAGAATCTTGATCGCTTGAAGGGAGATCCATCAACATGAATAATAAAGAAAGCATGGGATCCATGAGACTGTCAATCTTCGATGAGAGAAACTTTGTTTATTGAAAAATAAGAACCACAACCTATCTACAATTGCTTGGAACGGATTTCTGGGAAATTGTGGAAGAAGGATATACATTTCCAACAATAATTCCTATAGATGCAGCAAGTAAAAAGAAATATGAAACCAATGCCAAAGCTATCAATACTTTACTAGGAAGTCTGTCACAATCAGAGTTTGTCAATGTCATGCAGCTTAAATCAGTGAAAGAAATATGAGATAAAATCATTCTGAGCTATGAAGGAGACTCTCAGGATCTGCAGAATATCACTATGACACAACTTCATGGAATCTTAACTACCTTAGAGATGAGAAAAGAAGGACCATTAGATATGAGAGAAGCTGCATTTAAAGCTTCAACAAAAGGAAAGGAAGAGCACAATGAATCAAGACATATTTCAAAAGAAGAGGATGAGGTAAACTTTGTGAAGAAGCTTCAACAGTGTTCTAGAAGGTTTAGAGGTAAGCTACCCTTCAAATGTTTTTCTTGTGGTAGAGTCAATCATTATGCTGCTAGATGTCCTCATCAAGATAAATATGAAAAAGGAAAGGAATATGCAAAAGGGAGTAAAAAATAGGTTGTGAATAAAAGGACTTATTATACTCATGAAGATAGTGATGGTTTATCTAATAGTGATGAAGATGAAACTGGACAAGATTACATACTTCTCATGGCTTATGATAGCAATGATTTTTGGGATAGTTTAGAAGACGATAATGATGGCTTATCTAATAGTGATGCTTATAGAATTCTCATGGATTGTGACGATGATAGTTTTTGGGATGCTTTAGAAGAGGAAGACCTTCATTAAAAAATATCTAAACTCAAAATCTGTTTAGAAGAAAAGTATATGATTATAGATACCTTGACATACCAACTTGTTGAAAAGGAAAAACAAAATGAAAAACTAGAATGTGAAATTGTGGGCCTAAGAAAGTATACTGAGAAATCGAAATCTGATAATCTTAGATTTGCTAAAGGATTAGAAAATTTAAATGAAATTATCAAAGTTTAGTGTTCTTCTATGATAAACATAGGTCTTGGATATACTGAAGAAGCATCTCAATCACAGAAGCCATCAACCTCCACCAAAAGCTATCTTGATGTGGCAAAGACTAGTGAACAATATGAAAATCGTCAACAAAGGCATAAAGCCGATCACTAGGTAAATCACACCCAATTTACTCCAAGGATGAATAGAAGCCACAACCAACCTCAGGCAAATCATACTCTATTTGCTCCAAAGATGAATATCAATAGAAACTACAATCACTAGGTTAATAAATTTGATAGTCGCAGGAACTTCTTTAATGGAAAATGTTTTTCATGTCATAATTTTGGGCACAAAACTACTAAATGCACTGATTACAAAACCATCATGACTAGAGAAGCATGAAATCAAAGGAATGTAACAGGAATCAAGAGAAGTTCCTATAATAACTTTTCTCCTCTTGAAAATGAAATAGAATGCTCAATCTGTAACAACTTTGGTCATGAAGAATCTGAATGCAAGAGCAAATTTCAGCAAAAATCTCAAAAGGAGAACACATCATTAAATCCAAAGATATGGAGAAGGAAAGAATCTCAAACAGAAAGATGTGTTATAGCCTTGTATGCAAAAGGATAAGAAAATCAGTGGTACATCAACAGTGGATGCTCAAAACACATGACAGGTGACAAAGAAAAACTTCACTCATATAATGCCCTAGAAAAGGAAAAGAATGTCTTATTTGGAAATGACACTCCTGCTGTCATAAAAGGTAAAGGCTCTGTTTTCCTGAAAGAAAATGTGTCATCAAGGAAATGAAGTGGTGTTTCGATCAAATGGATGTGTTGTTCGTGAGCTTGATATAGGAGAGACCGTGATCAAAGTTACACGAACTCCAAACAACATACTCAAGGGAGGACAACAATAGTGTTATCTAAGCAAAAATGGTGAAAACTAGCTGTGGCATAGAAGATTGGGACATCTAAGCTTTTCTCAAATAATAAAAGCATGCAAATTCAAGGTTGTTCGTGATCTTCTAGATATCAGCATCCCAGAAAATACAATATGAAAACCATGTGAAATGGGCAAGAAAACTAGAGTTCACTTCATGGAAAAAGAAGGGTCAACTAGTAAGCCTCTTGAACTTGTCCATACTGATCTATGTGGACCATCAAGGAAAAATTCACCTCGTGGAGATGAATATTTTTTTTTTCATTGATGATTTTTCTAGAATGTGTGGGTAGGTCTTCTAAAGCATAAAGATGAGGCATTTGAAAAGCTCAAAAACCTTAAAATATTTTGTTGAAAATGAATCAGATCGAAAAATCAAATGTCTTAGATTTGATCGAGGAGTGGAATTTACATCGGATTAATTCTTTGACTTTTGTGAACAACATGGAATAAAAAGGAAATTCTCCACCACAAGGACTCCTCAGCAAAATGTTGTGGTAGAAAGAATGAACAGAATAGTTCAAAAAATGGCTCGAGCTATGCTAGATGAATCTGGAACTCTTGCAACCTTCTAAGGTGAAGCAGAATTCGCTTCCATAACTATTCTCAGCAAAACAAATGTTTGGGTAAATATAACTCAAACTCCACATTAACTTTGGTATGGCAAGACTCCTACTGTAAATTACTTTAAAGTTTTTGGAAGAAAATGTTTTATCAAAATGACTGATGAAAAACTTGGTAAGTTTGAACCCAAAGTAGATAAAGGTTTTCTTCTTGGTTATTCCTCCAGAAGTAAAGGATATAGATGTTATAATAAAAGACTTGGGAAAATTGTTGAAAGAATTGATGTTGTAGTTGATGAAGTAAAAATCCAAAACAGATAAAATCAATAGAAGATTATGACAGTGAAGAAGATGGGGATTATTTTCCCACATCAAATCAAAATTATATTGAAGAAGAAACCAATGAAGCACTAGAAGAAGAGATAATGGTAGAAGAAAAGACTTCGTCCAAGTATATTCAGAAAAATCATCTAGAAACTCAAATTTTAGGGGAAAAAGAGGCAGGTGTACAGAAAAGAAGAACTATTACAAGGACCTCAAGCTATCTAGCATTATTATCTTCCACCGAACCTCAAAATGTAAATGAAGCATGCAAAGTTGAATGTTTGGTAAAGGCCATGGATGAAGAACTTGAGCAAATTGAAAAGAATGATACTTGGGAATTAGTTCCTAGACCTCATGATAAAAATATTATAGAAACTCAATGGATATTCAAAAACAAACTAAATGAAAATGGAGAAGTCATTAGAAATAAGGCCAGACTTGTTTGTAAAGGATATGCTCAAAAATAAGCTATTGATTTTTAAGAAACCTTTGCACCTGTTGCCAGACTTGAATCCATAAGGATGTTTGTTGCTCTTTCTAGCTTTCAGAAATTTGAAGTATACAAATGGATGTAAAATTAGCCTTCCTTAATGAAGATTTAGAAGAAGAAGTTTATATTGAGTAGCCAGAAGGATTCATTCTTGGAAATGATGCAAAACTTATATGAAGACTCAAAAAGGCTCTATATGGTCTGAAACAGGCTCCAAAGGCCTTGTATTACTGCCGTGACAAATATCTACACCAACAAGGTTTTACAAAATGTTCAGTAGATAACAATCTATTTACAAAGATTGAAACTGATAAATTGCTAATTATTATTATTTATGTTGATGATATCATTTCTAGTAGCAATGAAGAATCCATGAGTCAGAATTTTGCTTTAGTAATGTAGCAAGAATTTGAAATGTCCTTGCTTGGTGAACTTAACTATTTTCTTGGTCTACAAGTTCAACAAAATAAAGATAGTATTTTTCTGTCACAAACCAAATATCTCAAACAGATCTTGAAGAGATATGGAATGGAAGATTCTAAACCTGTATGTACCCCAATGGTAATAGGATTTAGTCTCAGCTAAAATGATGAATTAGCAACAGTACATCAACCAACTTACAAATCCATGATTGGCAGTCTACCTTATCTAATAGGTAGCCAACCTGACATCATGCATGCAGTAGGAATAGTTGGAAGATTCCAAGCAAATCCAAAGGAATCATGCCTTTATATACTCAAAATAATTTTCAAATATATTCAAGGAACTTGGGAATTTGGTTTATGGTATCCTAGAGATGTAGATCTTACTCTTCATGCATATACAGATCCAGCTTGGGCAGGAAGTGTTGATGATAGAACAAGCACTAGTGGTGGTGAATTGTATATGGGTTCCAGGTTAGTGTATTATTTCAATAAGAAACAAAGTTCAATTGCTTTATCTATAGCTGAAGCAGAATATGTGGCTGTTGCATCTTGCTGCACACAACTACTCCGGATGATGCAAACATTGGAAGACATTCACATCACATGTACTCCACCTATCTCCATTCTATGTGATAATATAAGTGCCACCAATGTTGGAAATAATACTGAGAGGTGGGTGAATTAGTATTATCTGATCAATAATTTTATTTCCCAAATAGATTTATATATGCTACTTCAGTGAAGTGAGCTAGAGTGTACACACAATTATGCTTAAAGAAACCAACATATATGTAGAGAACTTGTGATTTAGACAGTTTATCATGTGTTGATCTTAAACTAGTATATCATAGATTTATTAGATAGTGCAGTAAAAGTAGAATAAAGAATCACATGTAAGCAACACACATGAACACCAAGATTTAAGGTAGAAACCCAATGTGGATAAAAACAACCTACTGCTATCATCTCTGTCTTCCTTTAATAATAAGAAAATCTATTTACAATCTTGTACTAGTGTAGACTCATACCAATACGCAGGCTTCTACCTGCAGAAGGTTACAACCTTCTCTCATTTTCCAGCTTCTATTGGAAGGGAGATACAACCCCCTAGCTCTTGTACTAGCCAATATGTTTACTAGTACGTAGGTGCTAGCCTATAGAAAACTCCACTCTTCCACCAGGGATCGTGTTTCATGAATTTTTAGACTGGATACTCTTGGGTCACAACACCACAAGATGAAGGCCATGTTTCATCAAATTTTCACACTAGACCCATCAAAGCCTTTTAAACTTAAACTGCATCGACAAATATTCAGTTAATATGAACAATAATATCACTAACACCAGAACACTGTGCTGAACCCAGAACCTTGCATCATCATTCAAAACCAGTTGTAACCTCAAAAATCATGCATTAACATATATACGCTACTTGGTTGAACCCAACCTATGTGTATACGCAACTTCCTTTAACCCAACCTGTGTATATCTCTAAAGATACTGAATCATATACTTCTCAACCATAGACTATACCAATCAATGACATTCTGAAGATCTATTGTCATATTACAGAGTTCAAAATAGATAACAATAAGGATCACCCTTCCCTCTCAATCAATCAATCAATTAGACTCAATTTCCTTATACAACAGTTCTACATTTAGATCTAAGAGGATTGCATTGACAAGTAGTAGTAAAACAACAAAACTTGATCAAATAGATCAATCAGATCTGAAAAAAAAGCTTTTCTTTTGTATATGCTACTTGGAAGAGTCAAACTTGTGCGTACACGTACTTTGTCCGAGATGAACTTGCATACAGATATGCAAATTTTGGATTAGAACATTGCAGCAATTCCATACATCAGACAAACCCACATCATGATAGATAACAAATAGAACAGGCACAAAACATCAGATTTGGTCACAACCAATATCAGGTCATTCAAGAATAAGTCATTTCAAGTCTCCTGATTCCTGATCCAATTTTGAAGTCAAGGTGCACATGAATATTTTGGATCCAGTCCCAAACATAACCCTGCAACATAATATATACTTTAGATAGAAGTATTCCTTAGAATATCATTGCTTTCACACCCTGGCCTAATGATCTTCTCTTCCTTATATACTCTTAGGCCTTTCTTAATACCTTGGCCCAAAAGCACATAGAACCAATACCTTGGACCCAATACCTAGGATCAATACCTTGGACCAAATGTCTCAGACCAATTATCTTGGACCAAAATACTTTGGACCAAAAACTTGGTTTTCCAAAATATACGTGCTTTTCCTCCTGTGAAAGTGCATGTATACATTATACACTACTTTTGTTCTGTTAAACCGCATGTATACATTCCTTGGACAAAGTGAAATAGCGTATACCTCTATTTCTTCATTCTTTGGAGTCTAATCTATATTCCTTTGCTATTGACCTGCTGCACTGTGAACTGTCATCTGAGTGAGTTTCGATCAAGGACAATACCTGTATCATAATGCCAACGATCTGCCACTTTGGACTTGATGGAAACAACAACACGAAGACACTCTCCCCCTTTGACATCAAGGGCAAAGGGCGGACCAAGAAACTCTCCCCCTGAGTATATGTTGAATTATGTGATTGAGCTCCCTTTTGTACATGTTGAGATGCACTGAAACTATCCATGCTCCCCTTCAGCACAAGTAGAGTCTGCAAAAATATTCTCCAAAACAATAACATGACTCTATGACTTAACTATGTGAGTATGACCTTCCTATCACCAATGACACATACATACATCCATCTCCCAACCAAGTGGGGATATACCAAATGTTTATACATGATAGAAATATAATTACATCATCCAACCCATACAAAGTGGGGATACAAATTACATCATTTGTCCAATAGGACACATTCAAATGTATGAGAAGACATATCACACCCTAAACTTTTACATGACTTAAGCAACAAAAAGTATAAATATCTGAAGACATAGCTGGAATCAGCAACCATAATGCCAACAATGGTGAATGTATGTGAAGGCTAATGCTCCCGCTAAACCTGTGCTACCTGTGCATTGTTAACAAGTCAATGATCAAGGCATCTTTGTTAGTTAGATAATAATTAATGAACTGAGCATATCCATAGACTGTAATCATCAACATCAGATAGATAACCCATATCAGAGCCTGCCCCACTGTTTTTCTTGTTTGAAAAACACATACGCTCCTTGACCCGCAGAAACCCTCGTGTGTACACGAATATACTTCATGAAACACGAGTATAATAAACTTTCTCTGAAAAATTAGATTCAACAGTAGGATGCTACAACAACTACTCCTACCTTTTGTCTAATATATCAAAATGTTTCTCTGGGTAGTGGTTTAGTGAATATATCAACAACCTGTTCTTTGCTGGGAATATACTCCAATTTGACCTTTTGTTCAAGCACTTGTTCATGTAGAAAATGGTATTTGATGGGTATGTGCTTGGTCTTGGAGTGCATGACTGGATTCTTTGAAATACTGATGGCACTTGTATTATCACATAGAATGGAGATGGGTGGAGTATATGTGATTTTAATGTCTTGCAATTTTTACATCATCCAAAGCAGTTGTGTGCAGTAAGATGTAACAACCACATATTCTGCTTTAGATGTGGATAAAACAATTGAACTTTGTTTCTTGCTGAACCAAGACACAAATGTGGAACCCATATAGAATGCACCACCACTAGTGCTTTTCAGCCACTTGCCAGGAAAGATTTTACACAACAAGTCCAATAGCAATTCGGGACAGTAGTGGTGAATGGTAATACCAACCTTTTGAATTCTTCTTCTTATTAAAAAAATAATAATAATAATACAAAAAAAAGTAAAGAAAAAAACATTTTCCTGTAATTATGAAAATCAGTTCGCTCACATGATTGCAGAAGGATCAACCTGAAAACTAGCTTGCTAGCAGGAAGATCAAAAATTTCTAATAAAAAGAAAATGTTGCTTGATCTTTAGATATGCTAGCGACCACCAAGTAAAAGCAGGTTCAGCAAAACCAACCTTTATACAATTGGGGTAATTAGCATGGATACTTTTATTCAAGTACCACTTAATTTTCACTGCAGTTATTTTTTCTTGCACCAGTGCAGGCAGACCTTCTAAAATATTTTCTTCCTTTCTTCATATTCCACTTTTTTAATATTCTGTCAGTTTGCTTCTTCAATCCCAGAATGATTAACCTTCCCATGTTCTTCTAAATTTACCCTATCAGTTTCGTAAAAACACCAGTTTACCCTTGAATTTTTTCCCTATCCCACCTTTGTTTATCCCATCTTATGGTACTATTCCTGGAATCCCTGTAACAAAATTCCTTCCCATTTTGAAATTTCCCTTTTCCCACTTCTTTGTTCCCTCATGAATTCATTGCATGATCTCGTGCACAAAGAGAAAAAGGATATGCTCTAAAGCATCAAGAAAGGGAGAAGTAAATTTCCAATATAAATTGAGGAAGCCATGTTGGAAGTCTAGCCTATATTTTAATTAAATTCCCCATTCCTTTTTCAGATATTATGCTTGCACTAGTGCAAGCATGTCGTCCTATATAATAATGCAAGCAGAATGGTACCAACAAAATAACATAGTTTAAGCGGTGCAAGTAGACCAATGCAAGCATGAACCCTGTCAAAAACATAGTACAATTTGTTCTTTTCATAGTATACATCATAGGAAAGTGGTCATCATGAAATTTTATAAGAATTCCTTTCACTTAGTCGATGAGTACTTGTGCTATTATATTAACTAGGAGAAAATTATTTAAAGTACAAGGTGTTTTTAAGTTAAGAATCATGATCACTTTGTAATGAACGTTAAGTTCTTTTTTTTTTTTTAATTATGGAGTGTGGAAGTGCTTAACCATTGCTTGGATATAATTTCCCCTTTCCACCATAATCCTAGATGTCCTTCACTCGTAATGATTACCTCACCTAGCCATTAAAACGTCGCCGCAAGTACCATTTCGACATCATCTCAAAGATGTCATGAATCCATGGCTATTTCAGTGGAATGAATGGGTGATAAGATGGAAGGGATGGTGGATGGTTGGATCCCTATCTATAAGAACCAATTTTCCCTATGTTGCATGTAAATTATTGACTGTTCATAACCGTTAAGCAATGATGTTGCCTGTTCGAAGTGAACCTTCATCTCTTAGTAGGGTTGACTAGATTGTTGAGTATCGCAATAGTCTTGCACTATTGGGAGACTTAGGCTTTCTTCAATTTTTGCAAAAGTTTGATGGGTACAACAGTGAAGTGGCCTTATAGTTTGCCAAAAGTTTAAAAAATGGCCGATTAAAAATTGGGCCTCTAAAATTTGAGTTTACGAAAGAGTTTGTAGTAGCAACGACAGGCTTGGAAAATAATGGTGAGTATTGGTTTAAAAATCAAAAACTAGAAAGGAATCAATGGCAGCGTTTCATCATCAATAAGAAGATGAAGGTAGATTGGAAGGAAGGAGTTTCGCACAATACCCTGCTAGGATAGTGACAGGACCTCCATTTCATCCTACAGAAATTCGTAACCTGTGAGGGATGGTACTCCCACACTTTTGTGTACCATTTTAGGATGTTGCAGCATTTCGAAGTCGCCCAGCACATCCGGTGGAGGATGAATTTCACTTATTTTTTGCTTAAGATCTTGGAAAAAATGGCCAAGGGTTTGCAGGAACGATGGGCAGACTAGGCCAACAAGAAGTTATATCACCATGGCCTGATAAAGATTTTGGTCCAGAAACAATTAAAAGTTAAAGGCATAACCTGGGAGGTGTTGTTAAGAAAACTACCTAAAAAGACAGCTTATGGAAAGGAGACAAGGGACCCTGCCAGCACATGAAAGGGTCCGAGTAAGAATGTAAAGGGGAGTCCTTCTTGCACCAGTGCAAAATCGAAATGACCTAAAAAATCAAAAGAAGAAAGCGCCCCATCTCCAAATAAGAAGACAACTAGTGCACATGTTGAAGAGACTCGTTCTATGCCACTAGTAGAGGCAGATACCCCTGAAGAAGGCAACTCATCAGTCCTTGTGGATGCAACAAAATTTGTAGAGGTCAAAGATGAGACTCTGTTGGTAGATTTCATTAAAAATCCCCAAAAAAATAATAAAGAATTTGGTGCAGGCAAAGAACCACAGTCCCCATAGGACATTGAATCCCCTTTTGCACCAGTGCAAGAAGAAGAACCAGAAGAAGAAGAATTTCATAATGTAACCATGAGGGATATTGAGGGTCTTCTAGCCCCTATCAAGACAAAAGAAGAGGAAGATTTAGTAAATCCTATTGCTTGGATAGTTGAACTAGAGCTTCAAGTGTAGAAATTAGAATAGCTCATAGCTAAAGCATAGGAGGATAAAGAACAGAATAAAGAAGAGTTAACAACGAAGATCCAGAAAAAGAAAAGAGAAGTTAGAGTTTGGAACTACCGAGATGCCTATTTTTTCAATCGACTTAAAAAGGTGATAAAGAAACTAAAGAACATCATAAAGAAGTTTGAAACATTGCAAGTTGATGTCAGTTTGCCATAGGGTTGAGCTGGAATGCTCAAAGGTTGACGGGACATGTATTCCAGGTAGAATGGCGGGAAAATCATCCTAGTGGGTGTTCATTTCAGTTATTATGGCTAAGGAAATTGGCAAAGGAAATGACAAAGGCTTTGGAAAGGAAAAATGGCAGTTTGGCACATTTATTAATGAAAATAATGGAAACTAGGAGAAAAGGAAGGTGAAAGGTCACAAGTTGCATGAGAGGAGGAAATTGAAGGAAAATAATGGAAAATAAAATAGAGGCCGATTTGATAAAAAGGCTTCTGAGGATTAGTTGACAAGCTTTTGTTCAGGTTTTTGTTTGGTTCAAGAAAGGTAAAGAAGGTAAGACGAAGGAAGGAGCAAGAAAGGAAGAGCATAATCAGACAGCTACAACAGGATTCTTTGCAGGTATTGATTTGCACGTGTGTTTTCCTTGCTATATTTGTCATGCATGGTATTGCATGTGGTTCATTGTTGTTATGGCATGGGTTTTTCCAGGTGTGACAGTGTTTTCAGCCTAGCCTTGCCATTTCCAGATAGCCATGGCGTGATGGGGATCTCATGTTTTGGTTGAGATGGATTACTAGATGGATTTGAAGCTGAGTGAGGTGGATCTCTGAAAGAAAGAACACGTGGCCTATTGATCCCTAAATTGGACCGTGGATTGCAGTAAAGGCACTAGCCTAGTGACCCCTGAACCAGACTGTGGGTTGCGGTAAAGCTAGATTTTTTATTTTCTTCGTGAGCCTAGGAATTATCAACTAGAGAATGGTGGGATATACAGTGAAATCTAGAGGTGATTTCCTTTGATTAGGCTTAGGAATCCTTGTTGATGAATGTTGGACATACGGTAAATATTAGAGGGTGGTGTCTCAATTTGGGGCCTAGTGACCCCTGGATCAGACCGTAGATTGTGGTAAACCCTGAGAGACTGAGAGATAGGAAAATTCCTCACGGTGTAGGTGGAGAAATATGGTGGCATCCAAGATTTGTTTAGCCTAGTGATCTGGTGGAGATCATGGTAAAGCCTGCTATTACATGTTTATTATGTTGACCTAGTGATCTGAGATGGATTATGGTAAAGCCTAGTTTCTATTTATGAGGTGAGGTGGTTTAGCCTTGGGATGAACTAGTTGGTTATTTTGGTTTGAGTCCCACATTCATGCTTGGAATATGGCACGAGGGTGAATGGCTGAAGAGAGAATTTTCTCAACCATTCTATGCAACATAGAAGCATTTTGTATAGTTGTCCACCATATAATGTAAGGAGAATCTTTTGCAACAAATAAATGAGGTGCTCCCCCCATTGTGTAAATTGTGTAATACCAAAAAGTTCCAAATACAATTATGAAAGAAATATGCCAAAGAAGGATATTGTTGAATAAGATACCTAATGGTAAACTCAATGATGTGTGTTATTGTTTTCACTTTGTTCCTAACATGCTACCAAGAAATTTGTTGTTGCAAAGATGATGTTGTTGTTGTGTTGAGGAGACCAATATGCATGAAAGGAAGCCTGATCATACATTTCCAAGCCACCCAATGGGATATCATTGTGTGATTGAAATGCCATGTTTTTTAGGGTTTGGATATGTAAAATAATATTGGTTTTGGATTAACACTATAAAGGGTCATTTGTCAAACCTTAAGTTGAGACAAATTCATTTCCAGAAGCTTAAACCATTTGATAATAGAGCTCGCAAAATGGATGGAAATGGTTGAAATTCATATGTAAAGGGACTAGAATTTGTTACTAAAAGAAAATTGGTAGTGATCAAGCGGTGGAATACAACCACTAAAGGAAGAGATATACACACATTATATTTATAAAGAAGATCAACCCATCCAAGGTTACAAACTCCCTTAAAACCTAATTGATTTATCAATGATAAATAACAAAGCTATTTTACTAACTAATGAGGTGCACTCATCCCCCCACCTCTAAGTGAAGCAAAAGGGAAAATACCTTAACCATGAGGAAAAGGAAACTAAAAGAGAGATACTTAAAATGTCTTCAAGAAGTGTAAAGAGATTAAAAAAAAAGGTATGATCAACATAATGCCAAAGCCATGAGAATGAACTACAGTGCTATCTAAACCCCTTGAACTAAGAGAAGATGTGGGAATGAATAACCAACATGTGATAGGAAACAATGCTAAGCCCTGGTAGATAGCCTTCCCTTCAATACAAGATACACTAACAATGAAATGAAACCAACCCATCCAATAAAAGAAACATGCACCAACAAAATGGCATAACAAAACCTAGGAGGAAATTAAATAAAACACGAAAACAATAAAATACAAAATGTCTTTCGTAAGACAATGTTTCTAACTTGACCATAAGAAGGGGAAAGAGATCACCCTTATCACTATCAAGAATAAACACTAAAAGCCTTAGGAATCATATCAATATTTAAGGATAAAGTGGGAAAATGAAATAAAATAGTAAAGGAAAATTTTATTTTATAGCTCACAACAAGGTTTGACCATGGAACTTTGTCTCATTTTCTGTAAGCAATCCATGAGAACAATTACCCTACCTCTATGTTTTGACTAAGTGTACTAGTCAAAGTAGAGAGACACAGTTGAGGTGGCAATGGATGGATTGCCACATTCTCATGACTTGTAGAGATGGCATTCACCTTGACATCATTTAACGAAATTTTTGAATAGTGAATAAAAGGAATTAGATTTCCCTTAGAGGTTCCAAAGAGAGAACATGGGGAATTTTTGTATCACTAATGTCCTAGTGATGCGTCCTTAATGGTCTACATGTAAGGAGAAAATCCATGAAGTTGGGTAAATATTTTTGGCAAAGTGGTGAGAAAAATGGTTTTTTTTAACCCTTAATTGAGATAGTTTTAAGTGTTTGCTTCAAATGTTAGGAGCTTAACGAAGTTCTTAAATAATCCCTTGATCGATGAGTTTTATAGACATAGAAAATCCTTTATAAAGGTGCCACATTGGGTTAAACAAACTATAGATTTAAATATGAAGCTCAAACAAGCTCTATAGAATAATCAAGCACCCATTTTTCATGAAAGTAGTGAACAAATCCATGAACCAACATTTTTTTGGTGTGCATTTTGTTGCAATAACTCAATCAAACTATTTATTAAACTCAAATTAACCCCGAATTGAAGTATTTGAAAATCACCATCCCTTGATTGAAAAAATTAAAATCCCTCAATTGAGCTATATTACTTGATTGAGGGTTTAAAATCCAAAAAAATATCACCTTCTTGTAGGATTTTCTGCAATATAAATTTTAAGGGATGAAACCCCTTCATCTCTTCCTCTTGGCAGTGTTATGTATCTAGTAGATTTGTCAGTAAATCATCTATCCGATAACATACCATTTTCACACTTTCAACTTCATATTATATTTTTTATTTTATAACTGATGCTAAAAAAATTAATAGTTCAAAAAACTCTTGGAAGAAAATAAATAGAATAAAAATTACACAAGCAAAAAAAAAAAAAAATACATATATCGTATTTCCATAGTTGTTTCCTCTTCAAAAACAAAAAATGGTTTTTCAATTTATGTAAACAGTTAAAAAGTAAATTGACAAGAACAAGAAAAAAATGTAGAAAATGATATTCAAATATTATTATTATTATTTCGTAAACTAAGGTTTTTTATATTACTACTACACAAATATACATAAAAAAGTTTAGCTTCTTTGGTTTTCCACTAGGGAAACCAGACTAGTAGCACAAATTTTTTTTTTTATTAATAGTGCCATGGATAATCATACTTTATTTCAAAACATAAACTAATAAGCATAAGCATTAACATTTCAACTCCTTGAGTTGTGTTCTTCTTAAGTTGAGATGCTCACCTCATCATATTTCAAGAGGGGGATCCACCCAAAAAGGTGGTTGTCATTCACTTTCACCAGAGGAGGAGGAAGAATTAGCATAATTTCCCAAAGCCTTTTCCATCCTTCTGATTTTCTTGTCTATATTATCTACCTTCTCCACTATGTTAGTCATACAAATTATCAACTCTTCTTCTGTGTTAGTTTTCCAAGTGAGCACCGTCGTGTTAGAGTTTTCATGTGCTAGTATAGTTAACTTTGTACATATAGGATGAGGTATGAAACTTGTGATGGGCTTCATTAATATGTGTATAACAAGGTGTAACAACCCTGGTTAAAACTGCATGTAAAAATATATAAGACCACGGTTGACGGGACATGTATTCCAAGTAGAATGGTGGGAAAATCATCCTAGTGGGTGTTCATTACGGTTATTATGGCTAAGGAAATTGGCAAAGGAAATGACAAAGGCTTTGGAAAGGAAAAATGGCAGTTTGGCACATTTATTAATGAAAATAATGGAAACTGGGAGAAAAGGAAGGTGAAAGGTCACAAGTTGCATGAGAGGAGGAAATTGAAGGAAAATAATGGAAAATAAAATAGAGGTCGATTTGATAAAAAGGCTTCTGACGATTAGTTGACAAGCTTTTTTTCAGGTTTTTGTTTGGATCAAGAAAGGTAAATAAGGTAATATGAAGGAAGGAGCAAGAAAGGAAGAGCATAATCAAACATCTACAACAGGATTCTTTGCAAGTATTGATTTTCATGTGCGTTTTCCTTGCTATATTTGTCATGCATGGTAATGCATGTGGTTCGTTGTTGTTATGGCATGGGTTTTTCCAGGTGTGACAGTGTTTTCAGCCTAGCCTTGCCATTTCCAGATAGCCATGGCGTGATGGGGATCTCATGTTTTGGTTGAGATGGATTACTAGATGGATTTGAAGCTGAGTGAGGTGGATCTCTGAAAGAAAGAACACGTGGCTTATTGATCCCTAAATTGGACCATCGATTGCAGTAAAGGCACTAGCCTAGTGACCCCTGAACCAGACTGTGGGTTGCGGTAAAGCTATATTTTTTATTTTCTTCGTGAGCCTAGGAATTATCAACTAGTAAATGGTTGGATATACAATAAAATCTAGAGGTGATTTCCCTTGATTAGGCTTAGGAATCCTTGTTGATGAATGCTGGACATACGGTAAATATTAGAGGGTGGTGTCTCAATTTGGGGCCTAGTGACCCCTGGATCAGACCGTGGATTGTGGTAAAGCCTGAGATACTGAGAGATAGGAAAATTCCTCACAGTGTAGGTGGAGAAATATGGTGGCATCCAAGATTTGTTTAACCTAGTGATCTGGTGGAGATCATGGTAAAGCCTGATATTACATGTTTATTATGTTGACCTAGTAAGCCGAGATGGATTATGGTAAAGCCTAGTTTCTATTTATGAGGTGAGGTGGTTTAGCCTTGGGATGAACTAGTTGGTTATTTTGGTTTGAGTCCCACATTCATGCTTGGAATATGGCACGAGGGTGAATGGCTGAAGAGAGTATTGGCTCAACCATTCTATGCAACATTGAAGCATTTTGTATAGTTGTCCATCATATAATGTAAGGAGAAGCTTTTGCAACAAATAAATGAGGTGCTCCCACCATTGTGTAAATTGTGTAATACCAAAAAGTTCCAAATACAATTATGAAAGAAATATGCGAAAGAAGGATATTGTTGAATAAGATACATAATGGTAAACTCAATGATGTGTGTTATTGTTTTCACTTTGTTCCTAACATGCTACCAATAAATTTTTTGTTGCAAAGATGATGGTGTTGTTGTGTTGAGGAGACCTATATGCATGAAAGGAAGCCTGATCATACATTTCCAAGCCACCCAATGGGATATCATTGTGTGATTGAAATGCCATGTTTTCTAGGGTTTGGATATGTAAAAGAATATTGGTTTTGGATTAACACTATCAAGGGTCATTTGTCAAACCTTAAGTTGAGACAAATTCATTTCAAGAAGCTTAAACCATTTGATAATAGAGCTCTCAAAATGGATGGAAATGGTTGAAATTCATATGTAAAGGGACTAGAATTTGTTACTAAAAGAAAATTGGTAGTGATCAAGCGGTGTAATACAACCACTACAGGAAGAGATATACACACATTATATTTATAAAGAAGATCAACCCATCCAAGGTTAGAAACTCCCTTAAAACCTAATTGATTTATCAATGATAAATAACAAAGCTATTTGACTAACTAATGAGGTGCACTCATCCCCCCACCTCTAAGTGAAGCAAAAGGGAAAATACCTTAACAACGAGGAAAAGGAAACTAAAAGAGAGATACTTAAAATGTCTTTGAGAAGTGTAAAGAGATTAAAAAAAAAGGTATGATCAACATAATGCCAAAGCCATGAGAATGAACTACAGTGCTATCTAAATCCCTTGAACTAAGAGAAGATGTGGGAATAATAACCAACATGTGATAAGAAACAATGCTAAGCCATGGTAGATAGCCTTCCCTTCAATACAAGATACACTAACAATGAAATGAAACCAACCCATCCAATAAAAGAAACATGCACCAACAAAATGGCATAACAAAACCTAGGAGGAAATTAAATAAAACATGAAAACAATAAAATACAAAATGTCTTTCGTAAGACAATGTTTCTAACTCGGCCATAAGAAGGGGAAAGAGATCACACTTATCACTGCCAAGAATAAACACTAAAATCCTTAGGAATCATATCAATATTTAAGGATAAAATGGGAAAATGAAAGAAAATAGTAAAGGAAAATGTTATTTTATAGCTCACAACAAGGTTTGACCATGGAACTTTGTCTCATTTTCTGTAAGCAACCCATGAGAACAATTACCCTACCTCTATGTTTTGACTAAGTGTACTAGTCAAAGTAGAGACACACAGTTAAAGTGGCAATGGATGGATTGCCACATTCTCATGACTTGTAGAGATGGCATTCACCTTGACATCATTTAACCAAATTTTTGAATAGTGAATAAAAGGAATTAGATTGCCCTTAGAGGTTCCAAAGAGAGAACATGGGGAATTTTTGTATCACTAATGTCCTAGTGATGTGTCCTTAATGGTCTGCATGTAAGGAGAAAATCCATGAAGTTGGGTAAATATTTTTGGCAAAGTGGTGAGAAAAATGGTTTTTTTTAACCCTTAATTGAGATAGTTTTAAGTGTTTGCTTCAAATGTTAGGAGCTTAACCAAGTTCTTAAATAATCCCTCGATCGATGAGTTTTATAGACATAGAAAATCGTTTATAAAGGTGCCACATTGGGTTAAACAAACTATAGATTTAAATATGAAGCTCAAACAAGCTCTATAGCATAATCAAGCACCCATTTTTCATGAAAGTAGTGAATAAATCCATGAAACAACATTTTTTCGGTGTGCATTTTGTTGCAATAACTCAATCAAACTATTTATTAAACTCAAATTAACCCTGAATTGAAGTATTTGAAAATCACCATCCCTTGATTGAAAAATTTAAAATCCCTCAATTGAGCTATATTACTTGATTGAGGGTTTAAAATCCAAAAAAATATCACCTTCTTGTAGGATTTTCTGCAATATAAATTTTAAGGGATCAAACCCCTTCATCCCTTCCTCTTGGCAGTGTTATGTATCTAGTAGATTTGTCAGTAAATCATCTATCCGATAACATACCATTTTCACACTTTCAACTTCATATTATATTTTTTATTTTATAATTGATGCTAAAAAAATTAATAGTTCGAAAAACTCCTGGAAGAAAATAAATAGAATAAAAATTACACAAGCAAAAAAAAAAAAAAAATACATATATCTTATTTCCATAGTTGTTTCCACTTCAACAACAAAAAATGGTTTTTCAATTTATGTAAACAGTTAAAAAGTAAATTGACAAGAACAAGAAAAATATGTAGAAAATGATATTCAAATATTATTATTATTATTTCGTAAACTAAGGTTTTTTATATTACTACTACACAAATATACATAAAAAAGTTTATCTTCCTTGGTTTTCCACTAGCGAAACCAAACTAGTAGCACAAATTATTTTTTTATTATTAATAGTGCCATGGATAATCATACTTTATTTCAAAACATAAACTAATAAGCATAAGCATTAACATTTCAACTCCTTGAGTTGTGCTCTTCTTAAGTTGAGATGCTCACCTCATCATATTTCAAGAGGGGGATCCACCCGAAAAGGTGGTTGTCATTCGCTTTCACCAGAGGAGGAGGAAGAATTAGCATAATTTCCCAAAGCCTTTTCCATCCTTCTGATTTTCTTGTCTATATTATCTACCTTCTCCACTATTTTAGTCATACAAATTATCAACTCTTGTTCTGTGTCAGTTTTCCAAGTGAGCACCCTCCTGTTAGAGTTTTCATGTGCTAGTATAGTTAACTTTGTACATATAGGATGAGGTATGAAACTTGTGATGGGCCTCATTAATATGTGTATAACAAGGTGAAACAACCCTAGTTAAAACTGCATGTAAAAATATATAAGACCACGGTTGACGGGACATGTATTCCAAGAAGAATGGTGGGAAAATCATCCTAGTGGGTGTTCATTTCGGTTATTATGGCGAAGGAAATTGGCAAAGGAAATGACAAAGGCTTTGGAAAGGAAAAATGGCAGTTTGGCACATTTATTAATGAAAATAATGGAAACTAGGAGAAAAGGAAGCTGAAAGGTCACAAGTTGCATGAGAGGAGGAAATTGAAGGAAAATAATGGAAAATAAAATAGAGGCCGATTTGATAAAAAGGTTTCTGAGGATTAGTTGACAAGCTTTTGTTCAGGTTTTTGTTTGGATCAAGAAAGGTAAAGAAGGTAAGACGAAGGTAGGAGAAAGAAAGGAAGAGCATAATCAGACAGCTACAACAGGATTCTTTGCAGGTATTGATTTGCATGCGTGTTTTCCTTGCTATATTTTTCATGCATGGTATTGCATGTGGTTCATTGTTGTTATGGCATGGGTTTTTCCAGGTGTGACAGTGGTTTCATCCTAGCCTTGCCATTTCCAGATAGCCATGGCGTGATGGGGATCTCATGTTTTGGTTCAGATGGATTACTAGATGGATTTGAAGCTGAGTGAGGTGGATCTCCGAAAGAAAGCACACGTGGCCTATTGATCCCTAAATTGGACTGTGGATTGTAGTAAAGGCACTAGCCTAGTGACCCATGAACCAGACTGTGGGTTGCGGTAAATATAGATTTTTTATTTTCTTCGTGAGCCTAGGAATTATCAACTAGTGAATGGTGGGATATACAGTAAAATCTAGAGGTGATTTCCCTTGATTAGGCTTAGGAATCCTTGTTGATGAATTCTTGACATACGGTAAATATTAGAGGGTGGTGTCTCAATTTGGGGCCTAGTGACCCCTGGATCAGACCGTGGATTGTCGTAAAGCCTGAGAGACTGAGAGATATGAAAATTCCTCATGGTGTAGGTGGAGAAATATGGTGGCATCCAAGATTTGTTTAGCATAGTGATTTGGTGGAGATCATGGTAAAGCCTGCTATTACATGTTTATTATGTTGACCTAGTGATCCGAGATGGATTATGGTAAAGCCTAGTTTCTATTTATGAGGTGAGGTGGTTTAGCCTTGGCATGAACTAGTTGGTTCTTTTGGTTTGAGTCCCACATTCATGCTTGGAATATGGCACGAGGGTGAATGGCTGAAGAGAGAATTGGCTCAACCATTCTATGGTTGGGTGGAACCTGGTAGTCCCATCCCGAGTTGGATTTTGCATTCATTAATAAGAGGTTATCTCCTTGATATCTTATGTATAAATGTATTGGTTTATATGTGGATTTTATGGCTGATGCATCCTTGACATTTATGTTGTTATTGTGTTGGTTATAAGCATGTATTATGATAGATATTATGTATGGCTTTCCTCATGTTTTGATTTGTAAATGAATGAACAATGTATCTATGACCTAATATATTATAATGCAGCTAATGATATAAGGTAACAATGCTCCTTAGTGATTCTGAGATAAGTATGAGACCCCTATGCTTAAATTTGTTGTTTACACCTGTAGATTACATATTTGTGATATGTTTGATGAAATTATTGTCATGGCTAGTAGGAGTCCAATCAAGCCCTTGTTCAAGTAATTGAATTTGTATCATCATTACCTTGTTATCTTTATGTTCTGAAGGTGTCATTCAATTTTGGGTAGTGACTTGGGATGTAGGCCTAAAAAAGTGGCTCAAATCCTAGGGACATTGGCACAACATTGAGCAAAATAGTCCCTAGACACTAGCATGCCATGTTGTGGGAGCGTCTAGAGCCCTCTGGACGTTGGCATGCCCATAGCATGGGAGAATTTGAGGGTTAATTTGTCTAAAAACTCAGTAGGACCTAGGGGCTAGTTCTGACAAGGTTGGGATGGTTCTTGGGAGTCCTTTTGATGATGTGGAAGGCTTTTATGTTGTGTTCTCATCAATTCCACTTCGTTAAGGTCACATAGGAGGTTGAATACCATCATAGTAGCCTCTCATCACATGTTTACCTTGGTTGGCCAGTTACTTGGGTAGATGTGGGAGGAGGGTGTTACACAAGGTGTTGAAAGTGATGGATGCCACCAACATTGTAAGGGGTTCTCCTCGATGTGAAGTCTCAATTATACCTCACACCATTTAGTGTAGGAGTCCCATTGGGTCAAATGGTTCGACCATTGTTGGAAAGGTTTCAAATATATGCCTTGGTTATGAGTACGCACAAGAGAACACAGCACCTCTTTGTGGCAGCAACTATGTGAGCTTTGTGAGACATCCAATGTAAGGTGCATGAGGGAACATCCATGACTAGTAGGGAAAATGAGCCACTGGTTAGAAAAGTAATAGTACTATCCCAAAGGGGGACCGAGGAAGGAAGAGAAAGACTTGTTGGATACCTATAGATTAGTCCCCATGATAAATAAAAATCACTAAAACATAATAACACTTATTCAATAAAAAACATAGATAAGCAATGAATTGTTTCATTCACTTAGTATGTAATTAAAGCAACATATACCATAAACATAACCAGAATAGTCCAACTATATCTATGATACATATATGAGGAAGTGTTGGCTCATCGAGTTTTTGATTAAGAGTGAAAGGTCCGAAGTACACTGCTACATGAATGAAACACTATATCCAATTGTGGAACATGAAGCCACAACTTTCTTATCCAAAGAATGATATATCTCCTATGTGATACAAGAAAAGCCAAGGAAAGACTCCAAGAATCCAAGCCCTTTTTTTGAGGGATGGGGAGTTATTTAGAACAAATAACATTGACATTTGAGCTTCCTCATGACTCTTTAATTGAGCTATGGCTATTTATATTCTATTTATGACTTATTGAATTCCATATGTGACTATTCACATTCCACATGTGTCCCTTGGACTTCATTGCATACCATTTATTACATAAGACAAATTACATATGAGATTGTTGCCTAATAAGACAAAACTTTTAATGGGACAAATGCTCATCAAATGGATAAATCATTTGCTTCCTCATGGAGCTCATTTGTAATGTAAGTTTGCCATGCCCTAAACTCCATTGAGATTTATTTGATCCGAACTAACAAGTCCCCTATATACCACATATTCACCTCCAGTTCCTCTGATAGTATGGTCTTAGAGCTTTACTGTAAATTATTCCAAATCCATGACAATTTCATATGAGCTTTGACTGGTGCAAAACCACACCATAGAATAACATCTTTGGTAAACCTCCAAGCCTTCTTACTCTGTTGCATGTTTGATTTGTTCAATATATTGCCTGATCTCCTAGAATATGGCTTCTCTGTCTTTATCGCTTCAAGTGTTCCTATTGTGGGCATCCCATGCTTCTGTGTTAGAGACTCAAAGAGATTATGCAGTTGAGTATAGGCAACAATAGTAATAACCAACTGTCCTATAAGATGAAAGTAGTTTTGTAGATGGAGTTTCAACTAAACTTTTTCCATCTCTGCGAAAATCTTGTCTTTCATTTCCAAATGTTGTGGAGCATCCGAATACTTGGTAGCTCACTCCTGAATTTGGTTAACTTCTCTGTTTGCCACTTTTAGGAGTTTTACCGCTTCCTGTGCTTTCTTATGAATGCCAACGAGAGGGTATACCACCCTTTGTATAAGTATCATCTCATCATATAGCTGCGCCATGGTGTCCTCCATTGGCCCCAGTTCTTCCTGCATGGATTACTTCCATTCGACGGTACTGAAACTCAATGATAACCGTTGATTCTCCACCACAAGATGTTTTGCATGTTGCTTCAATGTAGTAATTTCTTTCCTCAATCTAACATTCTCACTTAGTAGATATTCAGATTTATCCTACGTTGTTGTGGAAAAAATAACATTTTCTGCCATGACTGCCTTAAGATTCCTTCTGATGTTAGGAGTTATCACCTTCTTTGTAGCAACTGAGACTCGATTTTGAGGATCATTAAGAAAGTATCTATGACTTTTCCACTTAATCGTTTTCTTATGTTGATCGAACATTACACTCTCTCCAAATGGAAGATGATGACCTGTGAGGGGAGGTTCCTCTGGAGTACCTGATTCATCATCCATTAGTTGAATTGTATCTTCTTGCTCCAAATCTTCCTTTTCTATCTCTTGAGTCAATTGTTATTATTCCCATCTTTGTGTTTCTTCTTCCTCCTGGAACTACCTCTCCTACTACTCTTCTATCATTTTCCTCTCCTCCTCTTCTTCTTCATGCTTCTAAAGTAACTTATCCTATTGCCTCTTCTCCTCTTCTTCGTATACTTCTCTCCTATCGTGTTCTGCTTGAGTAAATCCTATGTTCAAAGGATTAGCTTTCCACTTTTGTCACTCTCATCTGTCAAATCATATATGATCCTCTTCTTAGGAGCTACTTCCTTTACTTGATGGAATATATATTCTTCCTACTGTGCCTACAAGTTCTGAGCTGGTGGATCTTAGGATGAATTAGTTTCCAACATTGGATGTGCCTTCATTTTTTCATTGTACTGGTTCTTTATCTTCTCATCTTCTACTATATATATCAAAGAAAGTCTTGTGTTGTGACTGATCCTTTCACAATTTTGCATTCATATTCTCTTGGGATCATATCCATGAAAATACTTAGTGTTGAAGTGTGGTTGATCAAGCTCTTGTATCTCCAATGTTTCTGCCTTGTTGCTTGTCAAATCATATAATCTGATCCTCAATGGGAAGGTGGGACAATGGGCTTTCTTCCTTCTATGAAGAATTCCTGACAACCCTTGTCCAACCAATTGTCACTTCCTACATTACCACCATATTGGTCACATATCATGGCATGCGATGAGGGGATATATAACAAACAAATCATCTTATGTATGTCCCCTTATGCGTCGAAAATAAATCCATTATATTCCAGAGTGAATCCTTCACCTGATTAGTCATGCAGGGAGGATCGATCTCAAATATCATATCAAAGATAACTACAAAGAATTTCGCAACCAATCTATCATATGCGCCTCTAAATCTTGATTCTTATAACACTCTATAGTGAAAGTAAATTGGGAACTTGTTCTCAGGTGTCTAGGTCCAATACATTCCTATGAACACACACTGTGCACATATTCCTTTTAGAAGAAATGCAGACATAAAAAAATTAGGTGCCTGCTTCACCCTCAAAAATTATTTCACCTGCCCCACATGATGTTGCAACTCAAATTACAATATATTTTCCCAATTTTAAACTTTTCCACTTGTTACCACAATATGGAGCTTATATATCCAATTTTCCTCAAACACCTTAGTGTTCTTATGCCCATGCAATCGACAACACATAGCTATCAAATACTGATATGCATCTTTGAGGATCTTTGTCAAATAGACTACGAACAGGTAATGGTGAAACTTAGCAAGCTCTCAACACCAAGATTTCATAATTTCACTTGTGTCAAGGTCGACCCATCGAGTGTAGAAGTCATTATTTTCATATTCCATAGGTATAGGCATCTTGTAGTATGTCTACATGTCTTCTCCATAGTTAGTGGTGAACTTACCACCACTCTCACTGCAAAGCACAAGATAAGAGTCATCCATCTTTGTAATGATCTACTTAATCACTTATGCTCAAGGGATGATGTGGAATCTGCATGTCATCTTATGCATTCTGGACCTCTTGATATTGATGTATACGAGCACATCTTCTAAGTTCTCATCTAACTTATCTTGCATGAATGTGTTGTATATCTTGCTTCGTGTCACCTTTATAGTGTTATCAGTAAAGCACTATGTATATGCATATATTAGAATGGTTGGTTTAGTAACTTAAATATATTCCTCAATGATTTATTCTTAGACTTCTTTGGAGGTCACTTCAGGGAGGCATGGCTCCAACATATGATGAAAGGGTGAGAATACTTATAGCACGAACACTTCTTTGTGGTAGCACACTCACAATGACAAGATTAGCTTAAAGTAACCTAACTATGTAGCAATACTTGTAAATAATGTATAAAGAGCTATCATATGTAACTTCACATGAAAATATATTAAAAACAATACAAAATCACTTGCATGTGTGAGAAAGTAGGCATGAAAAATAGGAGGGCACACTTTCCAAGCACAAAGGAGATTCAATGGTCATTTGGGGTTGCACAATGCTCTCATGCACTCAATCAAGTGAAGAAAACCATATAGGGCACACTAGTGCACTCTGAAGGGTTGAGGGATGGGTTGTTGGGTTTTCAATCCTTCAAACTATTCCCATGCACTCAAGGAGATATGCAAGGCACATTGGCGCACTTTAAAGGGAAGAAGGAACATGTTTCCAAGCCTTTAGATCTTTGGGGTGCACTCATGCACTCAAAGGAAAGCCAGGTGCACTAGCACATGCATAGGGACGAAGGTAAGTGCTTCGAGTCTTCGTGGTGTGCTCATGTGCTCAAGGGAGGGTGTATTTATTTATGGTGAATGTTTAGGGATAAATTCCCCTAGGGTCTTGGGTTGATATCCTACCAGATCAAAGGTTATCTACAAAGAAAAACAAGCATTCAAAACAACCATGACGCTAATATAAAAAAACTACATGAAGAGAGGTGCACCTGGGGGTCCTTCGTTTGGCAAGATACAGTCAGGGTCCAAACCCTCTTGGAGTTCCTTTTAGTCATTCAACCTGAAAAACAATCAATTCTAGAAAGCATAGTAGTATATTGACCAAGAATCATAAAGAAATCATCTTCCTAGCATATTGAAAGGTAGTTAGTTATACAATTAAAAGAACCATTCATATGTGAATCATAATATCATAAACATGAAGAATATTTATATCAAGAACAAGACAAATGTTTCTTTTATTATAGATAACTAAAGTACAGAAAGGAATGATTTCACCTGAGTCTTCCTTTCACAGGCTCCAAGTGGAACCGTCCTCTGGATTCGTCCAGTATCAAGCCTTCAACAAACTCCTTCCATGACTTACTCCAAGATATCTCAAGTAGTGGAAAGACATCATAACTCAAGGAAATAAGAGTTCCCTGTAATGGGGGAAGTGTTGGAAGCACAAGGATCTTTAGACCTGGTCAGGGATAATCTCAGCAGAGTGATTTTTCTCTCTATCTTCTCCTCCTTAGGCCTTCCCATTGAAGCCTTTTTATACTTATCCGAAAGTAGTTTTTTAGTTGGGAATTTGTTGGGAATAGTTGTGCCACGGGCACTAATAGGTAATCAACAGGTAAAACTCATGATCTCCACCCGAAATTAAGGAGATTTAATTTTTTTAAGTGTTCTAAGACATATACATGGGTTGGGTATACACAGACCTGCGTACACACGTGTTTAGCTCAGGGCAATGTCATGTATAGGGAATAATACACTGTTTTTTAAGTATTTGGACTAGGTCTCGAAGGAAGGGTTGCCCTAGGCCATGAGTGCAGCATCACAAACATCAAGAGTGAGATTTGCAGCTATAATAGATGCCCCCTAATATATGAGGTCAGAAGGGGTGCATGATGGCCAAAATGTATTAAGTACATGGAAAGGAAACCTGTCAAAAACTGAGAAGGACTTCACCAGAGTTCATCCTGCTAAGCCACAAAAGGAGATCAGAAAGAAACACTGTCTGAGGCGAGCATACCCATGCTCATAGAAAGTAAAGCATGTCCACATATCAAGTACAAGTAGATTCACTAAGTATACAAGTATAAAAGACTGGAAAATACATACTGGATCATCTGATCATGATCAAACAAGTACATGTCTGAACATCATATAAGAATGTCAATGGTGCTAAAGGATGAAGCAGATCATAGATATCAAAGACTGATACGACAAGTACCAAATGAACATGATGGAGTAAGATGGTACTACACTATAAACTCAGGTGCCAACATATAGTATGTCGCCATGAATGACTGCAACATATAAGGTGGAGTGGTATCAACTAGCAGCAACAAGAGCAATTTTCAAGTGAACCAATGAATGTTGATGCAACCTGAGGTCTTCAATGACCACCGTGGTACATTTCTACACCATGGGAATAAATGATCTGAAGTTGACCATGTGAGAAATCGTTTGATTACCGGTCATTGATGTATACCGTTAACAAACACAATACTACTCACTGATAATGATAATGAGTGTCAAGGTACCCAGTACAATCTAACAAGTGTGAATAGATGAGTTGGAGTCGAGAACCTATAAGAATCTATCAATCAGGAGACAATGATGGTTTCCCACTGTCGATAGTGAAGGATCTGCCACTAATGACTGCAAACCCCAAGGTACTGCCAAATGGACTCTAGATCTTTGCCCTAGAGCAATGATTCGTAGTCGATAAGGAAATATCCACTAGAAGGAAGGAATTAAGGCATCCTTCATCAATCTAGCATGAGTGTAACCCGTAGGCCAATAATGTGGAAGGAATCAGATGAAAAAAAGATGTAGTAACCCGACAGAAGAACGTTTCTGACATACACAAGATGTGTCTAGCGCGCGACAGAAACCCTCTGAATCAACAAATACTAAAAGTTGTCATAGAGGCAAGGTATCCACCAATAGGGTCAAATGGAAACCAAGGTATTGCACAAATCCCAATGTACGATAGTGTAAGCTGATGTCGAACATAAGGGAAACCACTCAGTCAAACACCCATGATATTGATCGATGTTAAGCATAAGGTGACATATCGATAATGAAAATAGGGCCAAGCTGCATCTCTAGGCCTGTTCTCAGAGCAACATGTCATCGTCGATAAGGAGAAGACCCACTAGCAAGAAGTCAATGGAGACCTTCCCAAGTCGGCATGAGTAAAGGACCAATTAGCTGATGTGATGATAGACAAGACACTGACAACCAGGGATGGACGACTGAAAAATGAGTCAAGAGACACCACAGAGAGGCAAACGCAGGCTAACTTCCCTTGAACAAAAGTACGACTCAATGTGATTGTGGCATCATATGATGACTCTGTATAAGTTCATCATGCAGGAGGCACGAACGAATCCTCCATATGATTAGAAGAGAGAACCAATCAGGGGAGAACTGACTCAATAACAAGGTTAAGGCATACTTGAGTCAAACTAAATCCCACCCAAACGGAGGAGACTTTGTTTTGAGTGCTTTATTCAAGGGTGACACGACTGACTGTAGCTACCAACAATAAGTGGAAATAGTGTCTTGTTCCCGCACTTTTTTGGAATATATGATTTTTTTTCTTTTTCTTTAAGCCGGAATAAGAATAAAAGAATGCTATAGTACAGTGGAAAGAATGAGTGTCCGTGAAACAGATGATCTAGTTCTTGGGATTGGAACAATCCTATGCTCAATGCAAGGAGGCGAAAACTGGTCAAAGACACTTAAAGGTGTGTTCCTTCCATGGGTCAAGGTGTGCCAATTTGCAGAAGTCAATGGCATGCAAGTTTGATTTTGTAGTTGACATGGTAAAAAAGTTGGCTTAAACATGAGTCCAAGTGAAACCAGCTCAAGGCCAAAAGGTGAAAATAGTCATAATGCAATGCAGTAGTACAACTCAATAGAAAGGAGCCTCTAGGGTATAAGGCTAGAATGAAGCGAAGAAACAAAGACGAATGAGTCTTCATCGTATAAGTCATGGTGGGACTACAGAGGACACCTAAGCCTACTCAGATCGAATAAGCATGGGCAACAAATGTCAGTGAGGTGCTAACTATGATGCCCATGAAAAGGATGGCTCTACCATCATGTCATGATTTAAAAAATTGGCGAGTGAAGATGGTTTATGAACCATAACATGATGGGATCAACGCTAGGGCAAGTGTATCGAGAAATGAAGGCTAGAATGCATAATGCAATGGAAAAATGGTTTCCCTAACCTATAGGCCAGTGAGAAAATGATACCTGCCATGACAGGTTAGCATTCATGGGATCATCTCAAAAATGCTGAAAAAGCATCCAAAATGGCCTAAAAATCAAACCATTCTCGACATTCCAAGCTCCCAAGTTAAAAGTTACATGAGAGAAAGAAAAATCAAGTTTTGAAAAAAATTTGCATTTTCAAAACCTATAAAATAGTTTTTGGACTCACCATTTCCACCATTTGATTTGAGAGCAAAGGAGTGGAGAAAAAGGAGCAAACTTTTCCATACGCAAAATTCAATCGTTCAAATCCTCCAAAAATCACTAGGTAACCCTTAAATTTATCTTGCATTCAATTGTGACTAGTTTTAGAGTTTTTAAGTCAATTTTCACCATTTAATTATTGCCAAAAAATTTGTTGCAACATATATGTGGGTTGGCTATGAGAAACCTGCGTATACGCAGACCGTAGATGCAACTATGTATGAAACGGACCCACGTATATGCCGCGAAAACTTCAAAAAAAAATCTAATGATGAAAATTTGTTTTTTCTTCAGGATGCCAGTCACTTGGAGAGAAAGAGAGCATGCCTTAGTGGCTGATGAGGTTATGAATGATCCTAATGCCCTGGATGATTTAGGAGGATGTAGTTTGCTAAAGTTCTTTAAAATGCCAAATATGAAAGCAAACACTCTCCTGCTCGAAATGCTCATTCACTAATGGAGCATCGAGGATGACTCATTTATGATTGATCAGATGCCACTCAAGATAGAGGTTGAAGACATTTATTTCATCACAGGTCTTTCTCGAAGGGGAGAGGTGGTAGATTCTACAGGAATATCATGAGGCAGTCTCTCGATCGAGGACTAAGTACATATATATTTCCTGGGACATCAAGAAAAGGTTGGAAGTCAATTTCCAATCAAGCATGTGGAAAGTTTAGCACTGAGGATCATCTTGTTCACTATAGCCAGAGTGAACGGATCAACTTCCTTGCACCAAGCTTCATAGCTAGCCATGAGCTTGGTGGTAGACTGTCTCACCACCATGTTTGACTGGTGTACTCCTCTTCTTACCAACCTGAAAAGCCAGCTTCCTTCTATCAAGAAAGGGCAGACCAAAAAATTCGGATATGGAACCATTTTGTGCTCTTTCTTCTTTGAGAGGGTCCCAACACTCTGTCCTAGAGTATTAGTTTCAATTAGCACCCCATGAGATCCACGGATGGGCAGGTGGGCTGACTTGATGAAACGCCTAGGAGGTGGGGATGTTCCACAGACTGCATGTGACGATGACTTCTTCTCCTGGTGGGAGCAGCAGATCATTGCCATAGATGACTACCCTTATGCTGGGAAACTTCCGAGGAGATCCAGATTTAGCTTTACCACCAAAAGCAACATGGTGTGATATAGGTAAATGTTTTTTTATTTTATTTTATGATTTTTATGATTTTTTATAATTTTTCAAGTATAAAAATAAACTTTGAAAAATATTTTTGATAGGATTCAAATGACTAATATGATGATCATGTTCTAGATATTGGGCCAATGCGACCAGATGGGTGCCCAAGGCATGGACATCGCGACCGAGGTGCTAAAGAGGCGACTACAGAGATAGAGTGACTTCTACACACAATTCAGCGGAACTTGTCGAGATTAACTCACAGAGTACCGATGGAGGCCATAGAGGATCTCCCTATAGATATGCAGTGTCATGTGGTTGGCATGCCATGAGACTGGGTTCGCACTCTTAGGCATGTGGCCAAAGTAGTAGTTGCCTACCTAGCCACTCATCTTGAGCCAGGGTATTAGATGTACCGGACATGATTATGGCCATTTGAGTCCCAATTTTTGTATATTATTTTGGATGCACTTATGTACACTCGAGATATATATATATATATATAGTTCGACTTTTTGATGCTTGATTTTATTGTGATGAATGAATGATGTGCTAGTCTAATGCTTGATTAGTGATAGAATCGGCTAACCAATTATGAGATCCTGGAATGTGCAAATAATTAATGTAAGTAAATGATCCTTGCAACAACCTCACTCTTAAATACTGGCGATATAAACATGGATCCCTTACTCGATAAATGTTATTTAATTTAGACACTATTAATTGTGAATCAAGATAAACTACCAACGAATTGATTTCATAAGAAATGGCTTTGGATAGTAAATTAATGACGAAAATATACGCAGCTATATTATTTGAAGTGGGACCAATGCATACTCCCCTTGACACCATCAACTAACCAGTTGGATAGTAGAGTACCCAAGCTGCGGAAGTGAGGTTTCGAGTGTGCCAACTAGCACCATCGGTGAATCCAAAATAGACCAGGTCATCAATCAACACCTGTCACAATGGACAAAAAGTGTCGATATCAAAAACCTCCTGATAAGATATGTACAAACATATAAAATGTACAAAGAAGCCATTGCCTAGTTGCTACTTAAGCAAATTACTTCTTGAGGTAGAGCCCATTTCAGGGCTCTACCAACCTGTTTCCTTCAAAATAGATTAACTCATATGCCCCTCTTTCTAAAACTTGTTTAATTATGAAGGGACCGTACCACATAGGTTTGAACTTCTCTGCCCCTAAGGCATCTTTATCTTGGTCATATACTAGGACAAGGACGCCTTCAGAAAAGACCCGAGGACGGACATCTTTATCGTACTGAGTTTTAACCCTTTTCTTATGAGCCTCATTGATTGTGGCAGCATCTCGACACTCCTCATTGAGATGTTCCAAATGAAGGAGGCGCTCTTCGAGACTTGTTACACAAAAATATCGTCACCTTGATTATTTGCAGTCGGTATGGGTCTATCACCACCTATACCAGCCTCCTAAGCAAGTCTCAGACCTCAGCTCTTCAAAACAAGCTTTGGAAATGAGAGAAAGACATCAAAAAGTAATGTAACTCTGGTTCTGCACTTTCTCTCACTTTTGCCTATGGGCCCGCACCTTTTGTTCAGAATACCTGCGTACTTATAGCCTCTGTATGTAAAGGGGAGGGTGCGTACCCCTATGAAAGTCAAAAGGCGCAATTTTTATCTTAAAAAACTCACGTTGGGTTAATTCTAGATGTTTCTAGAAGGAATTTTGAGGTGGATTGTTCACTCCAAAGTGGTTCATGCATCCCAAAAGAGAAGGAGCTAATCCCTTGTTAGGAGGAGCTATCCCTTTGAAGGAGGATTCTATCCCTTTGAAGGAGGACCTATTTGAGCTTAAGACTTCCTATTTGAGCTTAAGAGGAGAGATCACATACCTTTTTGGCTTCATTGGGGAGTGAGTGAAGCTTGTCAAAGTACAGGAGACTTCTTGTTGGACCCTGGGAGGATCTTGTACAATGTCAAGGAAAAGGTTGTAAAGTTCTTCTTCTTTTCAATTAATACAATCAGGCTCATTTTTCTCAACAAGTATCTCATGTTATTTGTTTCAAGGACTCCTTGACTTTCATGATAAATGTGTTTTATAATACTGGTTATTAGGTGCTATTTAATCGTTTGCCTTGTTTTTGTTTGCAGGTTTGCGACAAAGGAACTCACTTGGATCAAAGGAGCGAAGGCATCCCCAAACTTGTGTTGGACATAAGGTAGGCCTTAAACACACTTGTTGGCCATTATTTATAAAGCACATTTAGAGAAAGATAGTGTCTGGTTTGTTTGCTTGTCATTAGGTCTTCTTTGGATTCTAGGAAGGTCTATCTTGTCCGCAAGATCGACTCATTCCGCGTGACAAAATGGCGACTCCGCTGGGGACTTGATTGTTTTCCTCGTTTTTCTTTGACTTGAGAAACTTGCCTTTTGTTTCTGTTTTTGGCTTGTTGTGTGTGGACTTGGGTAGACTTAGTGGATTTAGGTTTGTTTTTTATTTTTCATTACTTTAGTCGAAGTCCGCAGTATGTGATTGTATCACAGTGTGTACTTGTACGCACTTTTACTTTGTGCACAGAGCGTACACGCACTTGTGTAAACTTTGAACCTACGTACGCTGCTAAAATTTTGAAATTTTGAATTTTACTCTTTAAATTAGTTTTATCTTGATTTTGTAAGTTGTTATCCTCTGCCCATACCTGCATGTGACTGGTTGAAATCTTTCCTTGGTTTAATTTCATTAGCATTATGGTTTTAGGTGAAATTCCTTGATGTTTTGCTTCTTGGGTTTGTTTTTTCGATTTGGTTGTGTAGTGGCTCTGAGCTTAGAAGCTATAGGGACTTCAGATCACCTTAGTGTCTACCAGCCTTCTTATGAGTCTGACCATTTATGAAATCTTCCCTTGTTGAGGAATTCGCTTTGAGTTTTCTCTTTACAAAACTTCGAAAAGCTTGTGATTGAAAGTTTGGATTTTCATTTTCAAAAAGAAAACAAAATTGGTTGTTCTTGACTTATTTGTGATTCTGGACAAATTGGTCCTTGGTTTGCTTATAGCCAAGTAAAACATCCTAGAAAAGACATTTTGTGAGCTTTTACTTCAAATAGGTTTTCATAGTTTGTAGATCTTAAGTTTGCTTTATTCATAGTTTTCTCAAAGATTTGCTTTAGTTATAGTTTTAAGTGTTTTATAAAATATAAAAAATCTCTTTTGAAAAAAGTTTGTTTTGGTAGCATTTGAGAGTTTGAATGAAAAAGGGAATTCTTGTGAAAATAACTAGTTGTCTCGTTTTGAGTGCATTGGAACAAATACTCTTCTTTTGATTTGTTTGTTAAGAAAGATTTGTGTTTACAAGTATTTGCATTTTCCAACTCTTTCCTAGCTAGAAATTCATTGAAGAGAAAAGATTGTTTAATCATCTTAAGTGCATTTTTGTAGTGATTTTTGAGTCGAGTCTTTACACCACAAGTTTCATCTCCATCACCTCTTGACTTAATCAAAAGCCAATAAAAATCACGCTTAAAATAAAATCAATCTAGCAATTTTTTTGTTTCTAGGGCTCTAAGACACCAACATAGCTTAGGCTAGTATCTTGGAGTAGGGAGTAATTAACTCTCCAAGATAGTAAAACAAACAAGTAGCTGTATCTTGC
>APFE030098351.1:0-13666 GCA_000404065.3 Pinus taeda
TTTTTTGACCCACTTCCAGTTACCTATCAGATACGAGACTGGAATGGAACTCCTCACCAAATTTAAATAGACTACTTCTACCCATATGTCAGATCATCTTTATGAGTGGCGACGTCATCATTGAATGGTTAAGACGTATGTTCCCAATCAACTTTTAGCTGAGTGGTTCATAAAATCCTTGTCACCATCAATCACTGAGGATATGGCAAAAGGTGGAGTTGTCACAGAAGAGCAAGTCATTGCTCGTGCCTAATACTTGGATTTGATTTACACATAATATGGCAAGCTTTATGATAAAATTCCCAATGCACCTCAATCAGCTTTCACTGTTCCTCCTCCTCCACAATTGAGTAAGGACTCTCATGCCGACAACGGTGTGATCGGTTCTTCAAGCACACAATTAGTAGGAATACCATTTGGTCAAATTCTTGTTATTTCCAATCAAACTACCAATGCATCAGAAAATACTCTTGCCTCCGAGATTAATGCCGTGTCATCTGACAAAGGCAAAAATCCAAAGTAATCAGTAGGAAAGAAAAATTGGAAAAACAAAAAGAAACAAGAAAATTCCCCTATAGAGAAATCATCTGATTCCTCTACTTTGGCAAGGAAACCTCGTTATCCATGTCTGATATGTAATGACGAAATTATACAAGAGATTGTCCACATCACTCTAAGTTCTCTATACTTTTAAAGACTTCAAACACATCAGCAGTGTTGACTGATCTGTTTCCAACCCCAGAGACACACTTGGTTGCAATAAACCATGCTTCCACATCCCAAGTACTCATGTTATCCATCACAAAGCCACAAAATGAAGTTTTGGTGTCAACAAGAAACAAATATTGTGGAAATCCAATGTCACTGAATAATCAGGCCACTGATCAACCTAATCCTTCGACCTCGACTTCATCTAAAGTTGTTCCACCCATTTTACCTGAATTAACAATAAAACCACCAAAGGGAGTTGTGCACAAATCGAAATTCAACCCTCAGGATCAAGCAGCTCAAAACTATAACATAGTAGAAGATCTTGCTCAATCACCTTTTGCTATGTCGACACTCGAGGTGTTGCAAAATTGTCCCACCCAAAAGCAGGCTTTACTGTTAGTAATAGGAAAAATAGATCCTATGAATTCAAATCTTCTGGTTTTTAACCATGCGGGATATTCACCATAGTTATCGGTGCAATTAGCTTTCCTAATCTAAGTAAAAGCTCTCAATAAGAATGTTCACCGAACTATTATTGATGAGGGGGCATCTACTTGCATTATGTCCATGAGCTGCTAGAAAACACTTGGTTCACTACCGTTGTCACGATCACCAACCACGTTGAAAGATTTTGATGGAATAACATATACTCCATGTGGGATTTTGAGTAACCTGCAAATCGAACACTGGGGAAAAATGATTACTTTTGAAGTTGAGGTAGTTGACTGACCCCTCAATTACAACATTTTACTGGGAAGGCCTTGGGTATACACTATGGCTGCTGTGGTTTCCACGTACTTTCATAATATTGCATTCCCCTTTAAGGGTGGAATCATAGTCATTGATCATCTAGCCTTCTTTGCCAATAGTTCATAGGCTACGGGAAGCATTCCATTGGTACACGGACCCCTGCTCTCACTTCAAAGTGTTGGAGTAGGTCTCTTTAAGGATCCTTCTCTAATGGGCACTTTTACCCTCCCGTCACCATCTGATTTGGTGTAAGTAGCAAGAGTAGAGACTTGCAACATGATTTCCTCCACCTCATCTGATTTAAGGAGGATTTCCAACCAAGCTGAAAATGATAGTAATATGGAAGTGTTGCCATTAAGCCCCATTGAATCATCATAGCAATCAATCTTTCGGGCTTATGACCAAACCCAAATCCGCACTCAACTTTTGTATGGGTATATAGGTCATTAGAATATGGTACCTCTTCGGATCCTTTTTCACATATAAATTCTACGGATGAAGGAATCATCCAATCAATGATGACAGGAGAGGAACTATGGGAAGATTATCATAATCGTTCTCATCTTCCAGATGACATCAAAGATTATTCCAATGAACTAAACCACCCATCAATCATTGATTTCTTGTCGAATTCTGTTAGAGTAGATATTGTAGATTCCGAGCGTAATTTCTATAAGCATTTCAACCAAGCCTAACATTGTAGAGAAAATTCATGTCGACAAATCTTGTTCTTCGTTGGAACTTGATAATTACCATGCTTTTTTTAGTGAATTTAGAGATATTTTTGCATGGTCTTAGGAGGATATGCTAGGAATTAACTCAAGCATTGTTGAACATGAGATTAAAATGTACCCTGATGTCAAACTAGTACGACAATGGCTTCAACCTGTTCATCCTAAGAAATTCGTTGTCATTAAAGCAGAGGTTGAAAAACTTTTGCGTGCGAGCTTCATTTTCCCTGTACCTCTTACCGATTGGGTATCTAACATTTTTCCAATTATGAAAAAACATGGGACAATCCGAGTGCGTGTCGATTATAGGGATGTAAATCAAGCATGTCCAAAAGACAATTATCCTACATCCTTTATTGACCAGATTATTAACGAATGCGCTGAATGTAAAATCCTTTCATTCATGGATGGATTTTCTGGCTACATTCAAATCAATATCTGCCCATAGGACCAATCTAAAACAACTTTTATTTGTCTGTAGGGCACATTCGCCTATCAAAAGTTACCTTTTGGTTTGAAGAATGCAGGGGCTACATTTTAGAGGGCAATGAATTATGCCTTCCATGACATCAAGAACATTGTTCAACCTTATCTTGATGATTTACCTGCTCATTCACGAAAGCGGGCTGATCACCTGCAACATTTGAGAGCAATATTTTTATGCTGTTGGCACTACAAGATAAGACTCAATCCACACAAGTGTGTGTTTTGTGTTGGCTCTAGTCGATTGCTTGGATTTGTGGTCTCAAAGGATGGAATTCGACTCGATCCAATTAAGGTTCAGGAAATCATTGACTTTCCTCCACCTTCAAACTTGTTACAGTTACAGAGACTTCAATGGAAGACAAATATTTTGAGGAGGTTCATTCCAAACTATGCTGAGTTGGATAAAGGTTTTATGTGTCTATTGAAGAAAGAGGTACTCTTTCATTGGGATCAGGTTGTGCAAGCTTCCTTTGATGCTTTTAAAGATTATCTGATTAGAGCATATTAATGTATGCCACAAACTATCAAAAATACTATTACCTGTATCTCAATGTTGTAGATACAACCATTGGCATGGTTTTAGTCCAAGAAAAAAGTGGAATTGAACATCCTATTTATTACTTGAGTTGTAATTTTAACGATACGGAAAATAAGTATTCCTATGTTGAAAAGTTAGCTTTGGAAACTGTTCAAGCTGTGTAGGGATTTCGTCATTACATCCTCCTTCATAAAACTACCATTATATCAGATTGCAACCTATGACATACATTTTGTCACATCAATTGCTGGGCGGAAAATATTCCAAATGGATAGTAATTTTGCAGGAGTTTGATTTGGATTTCATCTTATCTAAATCAAAGAAATCTCTTGTCACCTGCAACATTTGAGAGCAATATTTTTATGGTGTCGACACTACAAGATAAGACTCAATCCAAACAAGTGTGTGTTTTGTGTTGGCTCTAGTAGATTGCTTGGATTCGTGGTCTCAAAGGATGGAATTCAACTCAATCCAATTAAGGTTCAAGAAATCATTGACTTTCCTCCACCTTTAGACGTGTTACAGTTACAAAGACTTTAAGGGAAGGAAAACTTTATGAGGAGGTTCATTCCAAACTATGTTTTGGCTAAAGGTTTTACACGTTTATTGAAGAAAGAGGTGCCCTTCCATTGGGATCAGGTTGTGCAAGCTTCCTTTGATGCTCTTAAAGATTCCCTGATTAGAGAATCATTAATGTATGCCCCAAACTATCAAAAAGACTATTACCTGTATCTCACCATTGTAGATACAACCATTGGCATGGCTTTAGTCCAAGAAGAAAGTGGAATTTAACATCCTATTTATTACTTGAGTTGTAATCTCAATGATATAGAAAGTAAGTATTCCTATGTCAAAAAGTTAGCTTTGGAAGCCATTCAAGCTATGCAGGGATTTCGTCATTACATCCTCGTTCGTAAAACTACCATTATATCGGATTGCAACCCTATGACATAAATTTTGTCATGTCAATTGCTGGGCAGCAAATATTCCAAATGGATAGTAATTTTGCAGGAGTTTGATTTGGAATTCATCAAATCTAAATCAAAGAAATCTCTTGTCTTCACCGAGTTACTTTGCAATCTTCTCTCATCCTCCAATGATTTAACATCAAAAGCATCAATCTTGGATGAGTCTCTGTTTCTTATCTCGTCAAGTGATCCATGGTATGGAGATATACTGGTCTATCTCCAAACCCAAGATTTTCGGCCTAATACCTCTCGCTCTAAACAACGATGTACTCGATACCAAACCAAATCTTTTCTGATCATTGGTGATACTCTTTATCGTCGTGGTGTCGATACGATATTACATAGGTGCCTCACTCATGAGGAAGCCAAAAAATCTTCGAATGAATGTCATTCAGGTGCTTGTGGTGGAAATTTATCTGGTTACACTACCGCGCAAAGAATTCTTCGTGCTAGTTACTTCTGGCCAACCATATTCAAAGATTGTATTATAGCAATCAGAATTTTCCATGCTTTCTAGATATTTGATCGAAAAACTAGATTACCACTTACACCACTGCATCTAGTCATTGTTGGTGGCCCATTCACCAAATGGGGCATTGACTTTATGATATGTAACCCCACCTCGGCTCTGGGGCATAGGTATATTATAGTCACCGTTGACTATTTTACCAAATGGATCGAGGCGATGCCAACATTAAACAACAATGGAAAAAAAGTTGCTTTATTTTATTTCAACCATGTGGTTGCCAGGTTTGGTGTACCACAAGCTATAGTTACAGATCATGGATCATATTTTCGTAATCACATGATGGTTGAGTTGACCACCAAGTTAGGTTTTTCACATGATAGTTCTACTCCATACATCCTGCAAGCTAATGGACAAGTTGAGGCTATCAACAAAGTCCTTAAGCGCATGTTGTAAAGAATGATTGGAGTTCATAAAAGAAATTGGAATTTAATCTTGTACTTGGCTCTGTGGGCGTATCGAACCTTGGTGAGAAATGCGACCAGATTCACACCCTTTCAGTTGGTGTATGGTTTGGAAGCAGTATTACCAATCCAATGTGAAATCTCATCTCTCAAACTCGCGATTGACCTACTACCCGACACTTCCAAAGAAGAAGTTCATTTCTTGGAGTTAATCCATCTAGATGAAACCCATCACGATGCTCCATTGGCTAACGAAGCACACAAGAAACATATTAAGGAACAATATGATAAAAATGTCAAGCCTCGTGTCTTCTCAAAATATGACCTGGTCTTGCTTTACAATCAGGTGTCTGATAAACTTGGCACAAGAAAATTTGAACTGCTTTGGATGGGCCCTTATATTGTTAAGCGTGTTTTGAAGAAAGGTGCTTATGAGTTAGTGGACTATGATGGGATTCCATTGTCGTAGCCCCGAAATGGGCTGTAATTTAAATGTTACTATGCTTAGTTAAGTGTAGTAAAACTCAATGTAAATATGCTTTGATTGCATGTCTGTGTGTGTTTCTTTTAGAGTTCTTATTTGGCTAAGTAATTCACTTCACATTTGTTGTAGATGTCAAACTTTTCGAAACCATTTGTTGGTTACACCGATGGGGCTAGTCGTAGTACGCAGAATCTATCCTCTACAACATGGGCCATTTTCACTCCAAGCGGCGAGTTAGTCAGTTTTAGAGGGATTTTTATTGATCAGTTGATGAACAACATCGTTGAGTATAGCACAATGATTGAACTTCTCTTTGATGCCATTTCACTTGGCATACGCCGAATCATCGTTAGGCTAGACTCACAACTCATTGTACTACAACTTACTGGCGTTTATACCATCTAAATCCCAACGATTCATTGCATGTTCCTTAGAGTTCATATTTTGGGAAGGCATTTGAGTTCATTCAATATCAGTATATTTCCAGAAATCTAAACACATTAACTGATTCTCTAGAGAATTATGTGTTAAATAGACATTTACGACATATGTAAAGTAAATATTTTCAATTCACATCATCAGCTGAATAGAATTGCATCACATAACCAGAATAAAAATCTGAAAGTAAAATAGATATTTGTTTTAAAAGTTTTTACAAACAGTTTGTGTCTAAGACAAAAATTGGTCATTTGACCCAAAAACTCAAAATGTATGCAGGAAACATCTAAGTAAACCAGTGGTGCTCATGATAACAGGTCACAACTTGTGCTATCATGCATAAAAGTCTCATCCAATGACTTGGCACACCAATGGTGTGGCACTGTAGTCGCATAGGCAAATCCTCAATCCAGACATCCACAATGCTTAGGGCCAAACCCTCTATGTGGTGATGTAGCTTGTTAGCGCTTGAGATTTCACCTCAGGCTGAGAAAGGCAAACCTTCAAGGCAACATCAAACCATTTCACCTCGTAGCTAGCCCTACAGGGTATGAGAAGGCTCTCTCCGGTCAATCTCGTTAAATTTTCAATGGGAAGAGATGACCAATCAAGGTAACATAGATATTAGGCTAGTAAATTGATTTGAAAGTTGATTTGGGGGTTTTTTGGGGTTTTTTGGTGGCAAGTTGAGGATCTGCAATTTAGGGTGCATGGATTGAGCTCGGTTTTTGCAGGTGGGTCTTTGGGGCAAGGTAGGAGTTTGTGCTGATGCTTTTAGCTGAGATGGATGATCAAGGAGGAAAGAGAAGAAGCTAAAGAGGGCAAACAATGACTTTGAATCCTCTTTAGACAGTGGAAAACATAAACATTAAACAAATTTGAAAGCTGAGCATGACATGCATGAATTCAAACTTTATCACTTCATTTGTTTAATAAGCTGCAGTAAAGAAAGATATGGAACACATAAACACACTAGCAATTACAATAAGAGAACACACCATAAACACAAGAGTCCACAAGAATCCCAATGATGTCTGCAAAACCCTGGTCTTCATTTTCCTCAAATTGCAGAGATACAAGTGAAATATACAATAGGAGCTTCTCCCTCAAGAGTCCAACCATGAAAATGAGTAAGAGAAGGCATAATATATAAGATCTAACTCCTTTCCCCACCTCTAGGGGTCGAGCTCAGCTTCCTAGGAGCTGTTTCAACTAATTCTAAACTAATCACTAGATAATAGGCAGTCAAAACAACTTGCCTCTAAAACTTAGGAAACCTATCCATGCATTAAATATTTACCATTTACATCAAGAAAACTTCTAGAAGTGTTAAAGGAGAGTAAAAGTATCTAAGTGCCATGAAAATTACACAAAAATCCATCATTTACATGCCTCAAAAGTCAACCAAAGTAAAAACAGTGTTTTGCTGACCGAACTGGTCAAAACAGTGAAATTTCCCTGAGTGGTCGCGCTCCTCACTTTGACTGGTCGCGCGCATTGACAGGTCTGTTTGAGGGCCTTACCGGTGTCCAAATCAGGTGCACGATAGCTCATTGGAAATTTCTGTGAGTCTACTTTCCCACCCCACTAGAATTTCTGAATTTGGAGTTGATTTGACCCCTCAAAAGTCATTTCTCCCAAGGCAGCTTTCTGCAACTCAAAAAAGGGGCAGAAAGTCAAAATTTGCATGTATTTTGAGCTTTTGGGAGCCCAAATCTTCATAAAATCTGAAACCCATCCATAGGCAAGTGTATTTTTGCATGACAATTCAAAAAATGTAGAGTTTTCCCCGTTCTGAGCTGTCCCCATGACTGGTCGCGCACGGGGTGAGACCACTCAAATGGCCAAAACCTGTAAAATTCTCAAAAATGCCAAAAATGCCTCAAAACTCTCAAAATTTCTTGGGTTTTCTGCTAGGAGGAGTCTAATGAGTATCATGGTGAGTGAGAGAAGCCTCGGTCAAGATGCGGAGTGGGTTGGTCTTCTTCTTCCGTTTTTGTGCTTTGGCCAACCAGCTTGGATCCGGCGATTGTAATTTTGACATTTCTCTAAAACCATGACACCTGTGAAAAAAGTGAAAGAGGTTTTTCTTCTTTGGCATGTTATGGACAAAAACCTCTCTCAGTTTCCCAAAATTCATCTTTTACTGATCTGAAACATCATTTGAGTGAAACTTGCCCCGATGTGTGAAACAAAGAATTTTGTCGAAATGAAGCGAAATGAAGGGGATAGGGGGCTTCTAAATTCTTGGGGGAATTTTTGGGAGTGGGGAGGGATGTTAGGAAGCAGGGGAAAGTGGAATCTTAGAGATTGAGTGAGGGGAAGGGGTCCAAAGAAAATCACAGGCCAAACCTAGAAAATTGCTAGGTTGTAGCTAGAAACTAGGGTTTGTGCAAAAATGAGGAATTTGGCGGATCTAAGGGATGGGAAGTGTTTGATAAGGTACATGAAGGATAGGGGAAGGTGTATGAACATCATGAAACAAGTTTTGCCGATGATTTGACCATCCGAGAGAAAATGGCTTCAAAACCCTAGGAGAGGGAAATGACCTTGCCTGGGCGCAACTGAAGCATGAACAAGATGTAAAATGACTCATTAGACACTTAGACTCAGCTAAATGATGACATAGACCACCATTTGGACAACTTTAGAAGGAGTGAAAGCAAACCCTAGACCTAATGCCTAGTGACAAAATTTTTCTTGAAAACTCTTTGAAATGACAAACTTTGACCTTGACACTTCAAAATAACTTTGTAAGAGCATGTTTGATCACTGGAGGAAGGCTGGAAAGACTGACACTAACACTCTGGTAACTAAGTCAAAAGATATAAACCATAGATGTTTAAAATCCAGAATCATTTCCCCATACGGAGGGGATAGATGGAGTGAAATCATTTTACTCAAAAAATTTAGAGTGACGATAATAAGAAGAGCTACAGACCTTCATTTTCTTAGAAACTATCGTGACAATAATCTCATTCCCTCATTTCTCTTAGTTAATCTCTTCTACTATTAACATTCAGGAAGTCCTGATGATGGATCCCTATTGGGATATGAAACATTGACCAAAAATGGTTTTTCCTGTGGGTTCTCCGTTAACTAAGTCAAAAGATATAAACCACAGATGTCTAAAATCTAGAATCATTTCCCTATATGGAGGGCATACATGGATTGAAATCATTTTACTCAAAACATTTAGAGTGGAGATAGCAAGCAGAGTCGCAGACCTTCATTTTCTTAAAATTTGTCATGACAATAATCTCATTCCCTCATTCCTCTCAGTTGAGCTATGTTGCTATCAACATTCGAGAAGTCTTGATGATGGATCCCTGTTGGGATTTGAAACATTGAGGAAAATTGGTTTTTACTGTGGGTTCTCCGGTAACGAAGTCAAAATATGTAAACCACAGATGTCTAAAATCCAAAATCATTTCCCTATATGGGGGGATACATGGAGTGAAATCATTTTACTCGAAAAATTTAGAGTGAAGATAGCAAGAAGAGCTACAGACCTTCATTTTCTTAAAAAATTCCGTGACAATAATCAAATTCCCTCGTTTTTCTCATTTAAGCTCTTCTACTATCAACATTCAAGAATTCCTAATGATGGATCCCTGTTGGGATTTGAAACGTTGATGAAAAATGGTTTTTACTATGGGTTCTCTGGTAACTAAGTCAAAACATATAAACCACAGATGCCTAAAATCCAGAATCTTTTCCCTATACGGAGGGGATACAAGGAGTGAAATCATTTTACTTGAAAATTTTAGAGTGAAGATAGCAAGAAAAGTTATAGAACTTCATTTTGTTAAAAAATGTCATGATAATAATCTCGTTCCCTCATTTCTCTTAGTTAAGCTCTTCTACTATGAACGTTCAAGAAGCCCTGATGATGGATCCCTGTTGGGATTTGAAACGTTGACAAAAAATGGATTTTACTGTGGGTTCTCTAGTAACTAAGTCAAAAGATATAAACCACAGATGTGTAAAATCTAGAATCATTTCCCTATATGGAGGGGATATATGGAGTGAAATCAATTTACTCGAAAAATTTAGAGTGAAGATAGCAAGAAGAGATGCAGACATTCATTTTCTTAAAAACTGTGGTGACAATAATCAGATTGCCTCATTTCTCTCAGTTAAGCTCTTCTACTATCAACATTCAAGAAGTCCTGATCATGGATCCCTGTTGGGATTTGAAACATTGGCATAAAATGGTTTTTACTATGGGTTCTCTGCTAACTAAGTCAAAAGATATAAACTGCAGATGTCTAAAATCCAGAATCATTTCCATATACGGAGGGGATAAATGGAGTGAAATCATTTTACTCGAAAAATTAGAGTGAAGATAGCAAAAAGAGCTATGACCTTCATTTTCTTAAAAACTTTCATGACAATAATCTCATTCCCTCATTTTTCTCAGTTAATCTCTTCTACTATCAACATTTAAGAAGTCCTGATGATGGACCCCTGTTGGGATTTGAAACGTTGAAGAAAAATGGTTTTTAATGTGGATTCTTTGTTAACTAAGTCAAAAGATATAAACCATAGATGTCTAAAATATAGAATCATTTCCCTATACGGAGGGGATACATGGAGTGAAATCATTTTAGTGAAGATAGAAAGAAGAGCTCCAGACATTCATTTTCTTAAAAGTTGTTGTGACAATAATATCATTGCCTAATTTCTCTCAGTTAAGCTCTTCTACTAGCAACATTCAAGAAGCCCTGATGATGGATCCCTATCGGGATTTGAAAAGTTGACAAAAAATTGTTTTTACTGTGGGTTCTCTGGTAACTAAGTCAAAAGATATAAACCACAAATGTCTAAAATCCAGAATCATTTCCCTATACGAAGGGGATACATGGAGTGAAATCATTTTACTCGAAAAATTTAGAGTGAAGATAGCAAGAAGAGCTGCAGACCTTCATTTTCTTAAAAACTATCCTTACAATAATCGCATTCCCTCATTTCTCTCAGTTAAGCTCTTCTACTATCAACCTTTAAGAATTCTTGATGATGGATCCCTATTGGGATTTCAAGCGTTGAAGAAAATTGGTTTTTAATGTGGATTCTTTGCTAACTAAGTCAAAAGATATAAACCAAAGATGTCTAAAATCCAGAATCATTTCCTTATACGAAGGCAATACATGGAGTGAAATCATTTTACTCGAAAAATTTAGAGTGAAGATAGCAAGAAGAGCTACAGACATTCATTTTCTTAAAAATTGTCGTGACAATTATCTCATTGCCTCATTTCTCTCAGTTAAGCTCTTCTACTATCACCACTCAAGAAGTCCTAATGATGGATCCCTGTCAGGATTTGAAACGTTGACAAAAAACGGTTTTTACTGTGGGTTCTCTGGTAACTAAGTCAAAAGATATAAACCACAGATGTCTAAAATCCAAAATCATTTCTCTATACGAAGGGGATACATGGAGTGAAATAATTTTACTCGAAAAATTTAGAGTGAAGATAGCAAGAAGAGCTGCAGACCTTCATTTTCTTAAAAATTATAGTGACAATAATCTCATTCCCTCATTTCTCTCAGTTAAGCTCTTCTACTATCAACATTCAAGAAGTTCTAATCATGGATCCCTATTGGGATTTGAAACGTTGAAGAAAAATGGTTTTTACTATGGGTTCTTTGGTAACTAAGTAAAAATATATAAACCACAGATGTCTAAAATCCAGAATCATTTCCCTGTACGGATGGGATACATGGAGTGAAATTATTTTACTCGAAACATTTAGAGTGAAGATAGCAACAAGAGCTGTAGACCTTCATTTTTTAAAAAATTGTTATGACAATAATCTCATTCCCCGATTTCTCTCATTTAAGCTCTTCTACTATCAACATTCAAGAAGTCCTGATGATGGATTCTTGTTGGGATTTGAAACGTTGACGAAAAATTCCTTTTTACTGTGGGTTCTCTGGTAAATAAGTCAAAAGATATAAACCACAGATGTCTAAAATCCAGAATCATTTCCCTATACGAAGGGGATACATGGAGTGAAATCATTTTACTCGAAAAATTTATAGTGAAGATAGTAAGAAGAGTTGCAGACCTTCATTTTCTTAAAACTTGTCATGACAATAATTTCATTCCCTCATTTCTCTCTGTTAATCCCTTCTACTATCAACATTCAAGAAGTCCTAATGATGTATCCTTGTTGGGATTTGAAACGTTGACAAAAAATGGTTTTTACTGTGGGTTCTTTGGTAACTAAGTCAAAAATTATAAACTATAGATGTCTAAAATCCAGAATCTTTTCCCTATACGGAGGCGATACATGGAGTGAAATCATTTTACTTGAAAAAGTTAGAGTGAAGATAGCAAGAAGAGCTGCAGACCTTCATTTTGTTAAAAATTGTCGTGACAATAATCTCATTCCCTCATTTCTCTCAGTTAATCTCTTCTACTATCAACATTCAACAAGCCCTGATGATGGATCCATGTTTGGATTTGAAACATTGATGAAAAATGGTTTTTACTCTGGGTTCTCCTGTAACTAAGTCAAATGTTTCCTCATTTTCAGGAGTTCCATTCTCTTTATATTCTTTAACGACAACAGGGGGATTTTTATTTTGTAAAACTCTTCCCTATCTAAAATGAATATCATTTAATGTTGAGATTGCAACAAGATGATGGAGCTTAGTGAAAAGAGTTGTCTTCACTAAGTGGGCCCGCGGGCAAATTATGGCGCAAAGTCTACTTTTAGACCATGTCTATTTTTAGACATATGGATCATGTCTATGAGTTGCAGGATGCTGTTTATGGATGATTGGTCAAGTTGGAAAAAATAGATGGACTTCTATTTTTAAACAACAGCGGTGACACTGTCAAGTCTAATTATAGAGCAGTCAAATATTATTAGCTTATAATAATATTTAGACTATAAACTTTATCTTATTCTCTTGGAGCACTTCAGTTTGAGCTACAGATGTGGCACATGCAGTTGTCAAAAGGAAATACATTTTCTTTGTGGGTCAGTTGAGTTGTTGCATGCATGACTTCAGTTAGAACTCAATCAGTTGAGTTTGGTGGAGTTGATGGAGTTGTGTTCAATTTGACTTGGTTAAACTAGTTGTAATTAGTCTAACTGCAAATAGACTAATGATGTGTTGTTAAACTAATTATTAACTCATAATGCAACTAAAGAATACATCAGTTAACTTAGTTGCATGTCAGTGCATGTTCAGTTCAGCCGGGACAGGTGTTAGAGGATCAGATTGCTATTAGTTGTGACTATAATTGTGCATGAGGATTTGCGCAATCAATGGGATTGAGTTATGACAATGAGAATTGGCAAATACGAGTTTGGTTCAACCATTCTAATCAATTCTTGAGCAGGTATTGAGTAGTGGAGGCAGGCAAGCAGTGGAATAGATTTGAAGATCATATCTGAGTTGTATTGTGTGTAACAGGTGGAGATAGTGCTGGATACTTGTGAGAAGTATTGACTATTGTAATGTTACATGTTCTCAATCATTAATATACAGATAGTGTGGGGTTTTCAGCTGTAAGCTTTCCCCGGTTTACATACTGTGTTAATGTGTGCATGCTCTTGATGTTTTATTGTTATTGATGCTGCTATATTGATGATCAAAGTAGAGGAGCTTATGTA
>APFE030098363.1:0-10468 GCA_000404065.3 Pinus taeda
GCATCATCACACAGTCCTGCGTCGGTGGCCTCTGTGAAGGCCTGGCGGCTGAAGCTCAGGTCGTTGTGAGTCAGTTGTTGGGTCTGGGTTGAAAGGAAGAAACTCAAGGCGTCAGATGAGCTTGAGATTTCGAGTGGGAAGCTTCAGGGGGCCACGGGTCAGAGTGCAGTTGATGGTTTCAGTGACATTGCTGGGCTTGGTGTTGTTATTTGGCTGAATTGGGAGTGGCTTCTGGTCTAAAACCTCAGGGAAGATTTAAGAGTAGAACCGTAGAGGGAAGTCTGTTTGAATACGGTCGATTTTAAGATTGTTGTTGGAGAGAATGTTTATAAACTTCTGAACTTGAGGGTGTCTTTGGTCCGAACCTTGAGGCTTCGTTGGAGGCCAGAGAGGGGGACGGGATGGTGGATGGTCGGTTCAGGAAGAGGTGGGACAAGAGCATCATGGATTTGAGCTGGAGTGACAAAAGGTTCTTTGATATTCTGGGAAGTCTAAAAATGGATTCGAGTGTGCATAGTACAGAGAATAGTTTCCAGTCGGGTTCTTGGGGCAGTCGCGGGCCGGGTTCAGGGCGGTCGCAGGTGGGGAATTCTCGGTTGGTAGGAGAATTCGGCCAACCTACATCAATTGTGTACAGGACCACATGGAATTTAGGGAAGGCCTGTCTGTATTGCAGCGCAACATACATAATCAGCAGCAATAGAACCCGATTATGCAGGAGAATCTACTAATTCTTTTACATTTTGTTTTTATGCTCAAAAAGCATTATCATAACAGTTCCAACATCACCATATTTGTGCTAACTTGAATGGCAAAGAAGACTAGTAGAGTGACAGATATTTTGAAAATTAAATCAAATTTCAGTAGAAGATCAAAATTCAAGAGAAGGTTCTTTTCATCTTCAACGCTCTTACTCTTGCAAAGGTGACAAAATATTTCATCTCATGGCGTTTTCCCAAGTGACCAACACCCTATTTCACTGTGAAGTTTATTAGAATTCGTTCCTATTTTAGCAATGTTTATTTACTTCTTAAATTAGTCAGAAAGAGAGATACTTTTGATCACAATAACCCACTCCTTTGAATAAAATCTCATAAATTTCTTGCTCACATTGTTTATGGCTTTGAAAATTACATGGAATGGGATAAGTTGTTTCTTACTTTTGTGGTTTCCCCTCCTCGCCTGTATTGGAATATGATCTAATTGAATGAGAGGCATAATGACAATGCAACAAAAAGTGAATCAATGAGAGGGATTCAAATAAGATATTTGATATTAGCTTGTGCTACAATGACATATGTCTATGTTGTAGATATTGCAATTGTTTATAAAATCTAAATACTTCCTATTCATGGAGGTGATAGAGTGATCGTGTGAACCGTCATCCAAATATGACGCATAATATCTTGTCATTTTTACATAAGGAAGCTTTATAATCTAACACCCTCTCTTTAGACTTACACTATTGAAAATGAAACTTACACACATTGGCACAATAAATAATAGAACCAAAAATCCTCCAAAGGCTTTAGCTTTGAAAGAAATGCTTGGTTTAGTAAGACTCCTTCAATTTCCTCCCTATTCCACTGAATGGTATAGCCTCATAGACATTATCCAATTTTCCCAACATCATTGGACATCATTATCGCATGAAGTATCTCATAGCCCTCAAAAAATGGTACAGTCTCCTAGATATTATCCAAGTTTCCCAACATAATTGGACATCATTAGCATGTGAAATGTCTCATTAACACCTCATAAAGTTACGTTCTCAAACTTACAAATCCTACATACCTTAAACGATTGGAAAAAAATACCCATGTGCATGTCTTAGAACCTCAATGAGGTACAGCTTCTCTAATCCAATAATGTCCTAAACTATTAAAAAATTATCGCTCTTCTCCTGCATCCCTCCCTATCTTCAAATTGCATGCTCTTCAAGTTTTTACAATTGTAGGTTTTACATATCTACTATATTTTTTCCAACTTTGTTCCACTCGTTTGAGTTGTTGGAGCAAAGCAGTGACTCTCATCAAATGAATATAATAACATTTCTTATCAACAAAGACATATAAAATCTAATTCAATGACACTTGTGATCGTTACATTGATTTGATGTTAGGTCCCTAGACTACTAGTGTAACCCCTCATTGTTATTAGTACAACCCCCTTATTATATTGTTGTGCCCATGTAGTCCCCATATTGTTATAATTGTACCCCATAGAAGTCCACTATTGTTATTATTGTGCCCTTACATTATTATTGTTATGTCGGCACTGATTATATTATGATCCCTTAAACTCCTATATATAGAAAAGAGGTCTTGTCATTTGTATCATATAAGAATTGTTCATTTGTGTAATGTAAAGGAGGTTGGCCCCCCAGAAGAGGCTTATTTCTAAGGCGTTGGTCTATCTTTTCTATCTTTTCGTGAGCTGGTTTCATAACATTTGGTATCAAAGCTTTGGATTCTAGGGTTTCGCTGCTCCAAACAGCTCATCGTGGCATTTCCACTATAAATTTTGTCTGCAACATTTCAGAAGATAAAAACAAAAACCATTTGGAAATAAATCGCGTTGAACCTAGGGTCCTATTTTCAGATCTTGTTGTGCTATATTTTCGGAGATATGATCCAAGGAAATAGGGTTTTTGCAAGTTCCAAAATTTCATCTAAAACAGGTTATCGTGGAATTTTCGTTATACCTCTTTCGCTACAAAGTTTCAGAAGCTCAAAGAAAAACCCATTTGAGAAGAAATCGGTCTGAACCTCGGTTTGAATTTCAAATCTTGTCGCCCTATATTTTCGAAGATATAATCTGAGGATATACACCAGGAACCAACCTGAGAGAAAGAAGAAATGAATCCGGCCATATCTTGTAAAGCATTGGCAGGAATTACCACTCCTGAAACACTCAAGATAGAAGGACATTTCAAGAAGAAAAAGGTTCAAGAAGTGAAAGACCACATCGAGAAAGAAGAAATGAATCCGACCATATCTTGTAATGCAGTGGCCGGAATTACCACTCCTCAAATTATCAAGGACATGTCAAGAAGAAAAATGTCCAAGAAGTGAAAGATCACATCGAGCATCAAGAAATGAATCCGACCATATTTTGTAATGCATTGGAAGAAATTACCACTCCTCAAACTCTCAAGATAGAAGGACATATCAAGAAGAAAAATATTCAAGAAGTGAAAGATCACATCGAGCATCAATAACAAGTTCTCCAACTTTTAAATGATAACGCCACTTTAGTGCAGAATCGAATGAAACAACAGGCAAATCAACATCGCAGTGAAGGAAGTTTTGATGTAGGCGATTGGGTATTTTTGCAGCTACATCTCAAGCAAGCTATTTATGAGAAGGAAATGTTGGCAATACTACATGCACTTAAGAAATGGCGACCTTACCTAGTGGGAAGACACTTCAAGGAAAAAATAGACCATGATAGTCTTAAATACTTTTTGGTACAAAGATTATCTTTAGAAGAACAGAAAAAATGGGTCACAAATATGTTGCATTATGACTTTGAAATCATCTACAAAAAACGAAAGAAAAATGTTGTTGCATATATGCACTCTCAAGAAAGGATGAGGATGTGGAAGCATTGTTTTGTGCTATTTATTTTATCCAACCAGATTGGGTAAACGAAGCAAGGGATGAATGGAAGAAGCACGAAGAATTGTGGACACTTATTCAAAAGTTGCAGAAGATCCCAATTCAAGCAATATTGCCAGAACTTGAAAAGGAAGGAAAAATCATATTGGAACCTGAAGCATTCACAGAACTGAGAAGTTGATCACTACAAAATCGATCAATTTCATAGTATCTCATCGAGTGGAATTATTTTAGTTGGTTTGTTTCCATATCTACACCTCCATTAGAGAAACAACCATAGGTAAAGTTCATAGGACTACCATAGTTCTCTTTCTTGCTAACATTATTACCGCGTTGACAATAACTCTTTCCATTCATAAGGTTTTGGGAAATCATATAGGAATGGACTTTATATTATATTCATGTATGTTTTACATGTCTTGAACCATAGGTTCTGGTACCCTTTATGGTTATGTCACAATAGTTGTATTACATATGTATTCACACCCCTTTACGCTATCCTAGCAAAGGATATACATTATAAAGTATTTAATTATTTGATCATTACGCCTATGACTACACTCATATGAACTTGGAACATTGGGTTATCACCCCCCTCGGCGTTATTGTTATTGCTTGTCAAATTATGCCTAGGTGGTCTCGCCTTAATCACATGTTGATTAGGTTCTATGGTTGTGACGCACTAAGGACATCCAATGGTTGAGATTAAAAGAAGGGTATATGACTAGGGTAAAGTTGCTCTATCTTGTTCATTTACCTTTTGACATTTATTTTGTTGTCGACGTGGCTTTTTTCTCTATAGAGGCTGAATGAGGGTTTCAAACCCTGACCTTTAATCATGGCAGGTGTTCTTGATACCAATATTCATTTGTTTTTTTGGATATGTCTTCCATATGTTTGGAAGTCTTTCATCCACACAAGAAATTTTTCATACCAAGTAGAGGTAAACAACAATTCTCATTTTTTTACTTGAACTAAGTTTAGTTTTTAGATATTTTGGTTCGCCATTACAATTTCTAACTATTACAATGCTTCTTTTTGGAGGAAATTTAAGGGTCTGTGGCTTGTATACCAATGAGGAATCATTCTGATACTTTATCTCATTTTTCAAAGGTTGATTACTAAATTTTCAAAGGGTTTCTAGGAATTTTGCTCCGCCACTAACTATCATGTAATTTCCCTCGACCCTTTGCTCTTATTTTTTGACACTGGAAATTCATCTTGTTATACGCCATCATGCTCCTCTGTATATGTCCATAGTTGATATTATCATTCTTACGTTTCATTCTCAATTCTAGAGAGGAATAGGGAGTAGCTTTACTTAGGAGGTCTGTCATAGAACTTAAATGTATTCTATGTTAATTTACTTATTTTCCATTGTGTCCTTTCAGCATAATCATTCCTTTATTAATTCGTGACATTTTGAATTCAAATCTTTTTGGGTTTTCATTAGGGGAATTTTGAGATCTAAAATGGGCCTCCTAAGAAAAATGTACAACTGAAATAAAATTTATAAGAAAAAATAGGATTCAAGATGATGATGTCAACCATGGGGGATGATTCACCATTTTTGGAGTAAAAAAGTAAAAATATTCAAACATAATAAAATAATAAAACTACTTTTTCAACTCGTGTTTTAAACTTATCTCCCTAAGGCTTTACCCAAATTTCAAGCGGGAGTACTCATTGGATGCAAAATTTAGTTCCTCGTCCAAGGAGTATCCGTGTTTCATACTTTCGATGGGCCTTGCTATATGAAAAATGAGAAAACAAAATGAAAAAATGTGATTGCAATCACGTTTTTCATGTATTTATCGTATTTCGTGCAGCATGGTCCATTGAAAGTATGCAACATGGGTAATCCTTGGATGATGAATCAAATTCTGCATCCAACGAGTGTTGCCGTTCGAAATTTGAGTAAACCCAGAAGGAGATAAGTTGAAAATACGAGTTGAAAAAATAGGGTTTTTCTTTCTTCCCTCTAAAATTTGATGATGTAGTCAATCTTATTTTTATTAGTTACTCTATTATTTTATAATTTCCTTAGGAGGCCCATTTTAGACATCAAAAATCCCCTAATGCTTGATAATGTCATGTCGCTTGCATTTACTAGTTTGGCGTATAAAGTAGCTTGAATTATGGTAGTTTTCTTAATTTATTGACCTAGGTTTTTAATCCTTTGTGTGGGTTTAAGACCTAACCCTAAAAAAAAAATTGAGGGTCTTTCTTTTTATCGTTGGGTTTTCTCCTTAAACCTTGTATATATTTTTTGTGAATGGCCTCTTTCGTACTCCTTATTGTATATAGTTTATTTTGTTGGACTTTGAACTACTTGAGGGTTTTACTTTTGGTATGGCAGCTTTTGCAGAGATTAGTCATGGCTTCCCTTTTGACTATTCCATACCATGAATATCCCATTTAATAACTATTTTCGAATAATTTCAATATTCATTGTGTTCATCATATTTTCCATCATTTTAGTAATTGCCTTCCATCTATTTTTTATAGGTAAGATTTACTTGTGTGTGGCTCTTGTTTTGTTCTTTAATGGGTCATAAGGATAGCACAGGAATTTACTTCTGGCACTCTTATCACACAAGTTGGAACATGTGCACCGTCTAAGATCTTCCATACCGTGAATTCTAGACCCATAAGCAATATGATTATATTGTGGCGCTGGACCGCATTTTCCAATTATGGTCTAGCTTTTGTATGTTAACATTTTTAAGTTCTAAGGGACTTTGTGCCATTATTTCACCATTGCTTTTACCATCGGGTGGCCATAGACACTTGTCCTTGTCACTGGACCTTGGAACAATTTTGTTTTTACGTCAATAGAAGTTATTTTTACTCAAAATATTTGTTGGACAATAGTTCTCGTTGTATTTTTTCTATAGTTCAATATATGATCGATTAACCTGTAGGAAGTAATGGTTCTGAATTAATTCAATTACAAATACATTTCAGACGTGTCTACTTGCATCAATGAGTTTTATGTAAAGTATGTTTGTTTTTAATTTAATTCATTTGTTTCTCATATAACATACCAGTGCAATCTTATTTATTTTGATGGTTTTTCTTCCATATTTCGTCCTTAAGGATTTAAGAGAAATCCACATACATTACTATATATCTCTTAAATGAACATGGATGGCCCCAATAGCCAGTCCCTTTCAGACTTGGGGTTTTCATAACCACCAAACATACTTTTGGTCAAGTGTATGTTATTCAGGAAAACATCCTCTACTCATGATTAAATATATCTTGGTTTGTAATTAGACCGTAGGAAACATCTATAATATGCATCCAAATAAACTAGCTTAAATAAATTGTCTTTGATTCCATGTTTCCCTACTAAATTTCGTTGAATAGTTTTTAGACTTAGTCACAATAGTATTTGTTTGGACTGACTCAAGGTCGAGTGGGGTTGCATGCATACTTCTATATTTTTGTTTGGGTTTTCATGCCACTCGATACTGATTTCCAGTTTTCATAAATTTAACTATAATCACATACCAACACATTAGATCATCAAAATCTAGTCATTTTTTTTAACCTTTATACATATTTAGGGTTCCACACAATAGTTCACTTCATCTAATGTATTATCACTTTTATTTAATTCACAAATATAAGTCTCTTTGGTTTATATAAATACATATATTGTTTAGGCATCACATTCACAAGCAGTGAACTATACACTATCTCTAGCATATACAACTATACACACACACACACATCCATCATCAAATCCATTGTATGGACATATAAAAATACCACTAAGTCATGCCTAAATATATAAAGGGAACATATGCCACCATTCTAGTTTAACCCCCCACCCCACACACACACACACACATATATGAAGATGTCACACAACCTTCTCGGATATTTAATAGAATAGTTTCCTAGGAAACATATGGGAGAGAGCATGTTCCTCCCAACTAATGAGTTACTACCAGTAGCTCCCCCATAGACCAATTTCTTGCCTCTCAAAACAACAAACCCTTATGTATTCCTTAGTGGTATTTTATAATTCTTCTAAGCAGGTATTTCCCCTAATTACCTCGGCTTTCCTTTTTAATTAGGAAAAAGTTTTTTCCTTTTTCCTTTAAAGCACGTCTTTCTCTCTAGTTGTGCTTTCTTTTCATTTTCACCCAACTTATCATTTCTCTCGAGCTAAATTCTTAACATAATCACTCTCTCTCTCATTATGTTGTTTTCTTAATAATAATTTAGCATAATATTTCTCTTCATTTATGTTATTTTCTTAATATTAATTTCTCCTAGGATTTTTCTTAGGAAACTATTTGGTAAGGTTCACCATGTGGACTTAACCACCTTACAATATTCTAAAATATCAAAAACTCCCTATTGCTCATGTGTTCTTTCCCATACAATTCCAAACAAAACATGTATTCATAATATATAATTTCATTCCATAATCCATCAATTCCAATTCTTGCCTCCATAGTCATTAAATTCAAATAATAATCACAATGACTTAAAATTAGTCGTGTCTTTCAAAAGAAGAGCACGAGGGGTATCACATATGTGTTCGGATTCTCCTCTCTTAATTTCCAAGCAATGTGATAATCACTTCGAAATGTATTCCTCCTTTCATGGACACAAGGATGCTCCAGGATGGCTCAACATAAAAAATACCCACTATTACACACATAGGGACACTCCAAGATGGATTTATGACAAAAATATACACCTTTACCCCGTTCCTACAGCCTTTTTGTTTCGCAACCTGGTTGCACTAGGAAACTAGTTTGGCATAGATTTGACACCTTTCAAGCTTTACTAGGCGCCGTTTTTGACATTATGTCTCTCCATTTTGGTTGAATTTTATTATATCGATATTATTAATAATGTATTAATTATGTTAATAATATTCTTGTGAATAATATTAATATAAATATTTCTATTATTAATATTGTTAACATCTACAACATTACCATCATCCTTATTAATAACTAGAATTGAAATATTACTAATGTTATTTATCAATCTTAAGGTTAATACTATTCAATGTTAATAATACTAATCGTATTCATGTTACTTAAATATTATTAGTAATATTAATGTTATTCTACAAAAAAATATTATTATTGTTAACATTGATAATAATAGTAAGGATGCATTAATAATGTAATTAAAAATATTATTATTATTCACATGAGTGTTGTAATATTAATTTGTAATTTGTAATTTATCAATGTATTTGTAATATTTGTTTTTCATTAAAAACTAGTATTAATGCATTGATATAAAAAATTATATATATTTACTAAAAATATACACAATGTAAAACCTAATTTCTGAAATATTCCCAAGTGTAAACTTTTAATGTAAAATATAGTTTTAAAGTTTATTTGTTTAATAGTAATACAATTTTCTTATAATTTAACGTAAAACTTAAATTTTAAATTATATTTTTAACTCTAAGAGAGGATGTAAATATTTAGGATTTCTTTATATTTGTTTGGTATATATGTTAATAAATATAATGTGCCCATACCTACCTACAAGGTAGAATGGTCTATAATTGCATAAGTTGTTCCCTCATTAGAGATTCTTATTAATATGGATGCCTATATAAATTTTGTGTTATATTTCAGAAATTGGGGGAGTATCCATCCTCTCATTTATATTTAATTGCAATAAATTTTAATTCAGATCTCAATAAAAAACATAATTAGGTAAACTTTGAGTTGCTATTCTATTGATTTAAGAGGAACAGGGCAAGCCCTAAACTTTAAAAGTGAACAAGTGCAAACTGAACATGTAAAAAAACTTCCCTTCCCCTCTCTAAACTTGGTTCTCCCAGTCTCCCCGACACTTTTTATTATGATTTGTTTACGGTAATAGAACAACAAAGAAAGCATTACTTTTATTTGCCCCTTCCACTTTCATTGAATTGTTGTGGAAGGAAGCATCCTAAATTTAGAGTGAAAATATAAACATGGTTTAAATATGGATTTAAATATGCAAGGAAGTCATTAGTGAAAACTCCACCTATTGATGTGGAGGAGATGAGGATAATAAAAATATGTTATTAATAAAAGGATGAAAAATATGCATGTACTTAATCTAAAAACATGTCTATCCACTTTAAAGAATTGTTTTCAAAATCATGTAGAGATACATTGTAACATATGCTTCCATGTATAACTTGGTTGTTTATCTTACCCGCAGCTTTTATCATCTTATAAATGGAAAACTAGAAGTGACTAAAAGTGACTTCCCAAAACCTAAATAAGTTGTTCTCTCTTTAATTTGAAGTGAAAAAAAAAAAGCGGGAAGTAAACAAACAACAAAGTAGTGTAGAAAATGGATATAGAAATAAAGCTTCATTTGACCCTAGAAATGAATAACATGCAAAATCTTTCTTTCTACAACCATGCACGATATCTACATACATGGACATAGATATAGTAAATCGTTTCTCGAGTCTTCACTAAATTTTGCTATTATTTGAACATCATTCAATTTTTTATATCAAGTAGAACGTTATTCATATATTGTGGTTGAGATTATCCAACCATTTTATGTGGTTGATTCAAATATCCACACCTCATTACGATCTCTTAGCATTACATTGCTATTCAACGTTTCATTATTGATAAAGGCATTATCGTTTCTTCTATTTTCTTTTAAGAAATTGATAAATAATCATAATTAAAAAGAGGGAATATGATAAAAGTAGGTAGAAATTAAAAATGTTCATCTAATTGGTAGACTAAATTATTTTTACAAAACATTACAATCCTCTTTTTTTCTTTTTGATTCTAGTTTTCTCATTCTTTATACATTCCTTAATTATATTCTACTTTTTGAAA
>APFE030098364.1:0-27537 GCA_000404065.3 Pinus taeda
TAGGGCCTCCTTTTTGTATTGTTACTTTTCCTTTACGTATCACTGTTTTCCTTTATGCATTTGAACATATTTATGTTATGTAGATTTCGTTATGTTGCTGGAATAGATCACTGTTTATGAAAGACATTGCCTTAGGTGCTTTGGTAGGATAATAACAGAAAAACTTCCAAGAAAAGGGACAACCACACTCCTGGTTTCACCTCATCCTTTTTGGATTTGGGGCTGGAATTGAGGAAACAGTGCTGCCTCACAAAAACACTAGTTTGCTTGGCTATGCAATCCTTAGTGTGCTGTTGTTATTAGTAGAGATTAGTCATGGGTTTGGACATCTGAAATGTTTCTTTGCATAGGTGATGTACAAGGTTTTCTTCCCAAATAAAGTTGCTATTCATTTATGTTGTTGATGGTTAGACTAGACTAGTTCAAGATTCGATCATTTGCAAGCCTTTGTTGATTTGATCAGGGTACACCGTGCAGGGCATCTTCCCCATTCTTTCATCCACCCCAAAGTATCATCTGAGCTACCTGTTCTGTCTCTTAGCTAAGTTTCTCATTTCCCATCTATCCTTTTTGTCCACGTAACCTTACCTCCTTACTCATCATTGCCTTAGCCTTCTTCAAGCCAATTCAGCCTTCTACACCTCTTCCCCGCTCCATCCACCAGTCCTTAGGCCATTTTTAGACCCCTATCCTACCTCCGGATCCATCCACGCACCTTCCCTCACTCATCCATCCCCTAAAAACTGATTTCCAAACATCCTCTAGAAATTCTGAAACATCTTGTAGAAATTCTGAAACATCCTGTAGAACCCCTGCAGACTTCCTGTAGAAGCTCACAAATTAGGTTTCCTGATAGCCAAACCTTGTGAAACTCTCTGGAAGAGTGTTAGGGACTCCTTAGACCCTCTCTGCACCTTTCCAACCTTTCCCTAGCATTCCTCTTCCTTGATCCACCCTGCACAGTGCAACACAGTTCAAGCATATGCATGAGAAAATTGACAACTTAATCAAAAATACGAAAAGATGTTTTCTTAGGATAAAGGTAGCATAAACACATGCATTTTCCCTTCATAGAAGTAATGGAATTTCTTTCAGTAGTTTGCACTCTCATCTTTGCATCAATAGGACTAGCTGGTAGAATTAGGGTTTGCTAGGGTTTGAATTTCCTTTCCGCTTTTCGCTTCTTTCTGCAAGTAGATTAGCCTCCTTTGAGTTAGCTTTCATCCATCAATTAAAAAGCTTATTGTAAGAGCTCATAGAAGTTTTCTTAAGCTCCTAGTGGACTTGTGCCAGCTGACCAAGTGACAGCTACGACAAAAGCTAGTACTTGTGCATACAGCACCGTCGCTTCCAAGTTTGTTACGAACTACCGGGTTGATAAAATTAAAGAAGGGAGTCCCAGGAGTTGCAGCATTATTGCTGCAATACTGGAGCCCACCACATACCCAGCTGACGGATAATCCAAATTTCAGCTTTTGAAGGTGGATTCTTAGGGGGAGTTCGCACAGTAGTGCCAACCGTCTCCTTAAGCTATTTTAAGATCTGCTCAAAAAGGCGTTGGGAGGGTATCTTTTCATTTTTGAAGATTCTATTGTTCCTTTCTTTCAAGAGATCCCGTATAATGAAGCAAGGCATAAGAGTCCAAGTTGAGCCAAGAAATTCATAATCAGAAAAGTTTCTTCTCCAATTGTTTAGGGTATTGATAATTCTCCCTTTGTCCCTGTCTATCTGTTGGAAAAAGGTGGCAAAGGTATCACACAACCTGGAGGTGAAAATGCAATTATTGAGCAGGTGCTCCATTGTTTCCTCTTGGGCTTCACAGAGCTGGCATCTGGAAGGCCCCAAAATTCCCCTCTTCCAAATGTTATTGCAAGTCAAAATTTTCTTACGATGAACCAGCCACAAGAAGAGTTTAATCTTCATCCAACCTTGATGCCTCCATAGGTTCTACCAAATCCTATCCGGAACATGGAAATCCAGCTCAAGGAGTATGTGTTTTACCTCCTTAAGATTAAATGTACCCTCATTATTGTTGCCCCTTCTAAGTTGGTCATGCCCCCTGTCACTAAAATCTTCCTTTGTTCCAACATTTTCATAAGTGCTTCTGCTTTTGCTTTCAAGGGGCTATCATCCCTGTAATCAATGTTCCTCCATGTTCTCCATTTTTTCGCACTGTTGGTTTGATCCCAAAAATCTTTTACCTTAGATAACCCTTTGGTGTCTGTCTCTTTCCTGAGGTCCAAAAAGTCCTCTTTTAACAATATAGGTTCTTATTGCCATTTATCCTCCCAAAATAAAGCTAGATCTCCCTCTCTGATTTCCTAGAAGCTGTTTTTTTGTACTAAGCCTCTGTTCTCCCAGGCCTTATTCTAGATGTGTGAGCCCTTTATACTTCCAGACATCCTTATGTGATCATTATTTTGCCATTTGCTGGCATATTTTTCTTTCTAGATACCAACCCACTGAGCCTTTTGGTCTTTTACCTAATGCCACCATAATTTTGCCCCTAAAACCTTGCTTAGAATCTCGCAGATCATCCAATCCAAGACCCCCATGGTTTTTAGGTTTGCAGATTTTTTCCCAGGCTACCAAGGCCCATTTCTTTCTTTCCTCCCCCTTACCTCAAAGGAAGTCTCTTTGGATGGTTCTGAATTGTTGCAAGACTCCTTTTGGTGTTGGGAGTGCTGATAACATGAAAACTGGGATTGATTGAAGAACAACCTTTGTAAGCACTAGCCTACCAGCCAAGTTTAAAGCTATGATAGTCCATTTCCTCATTTTATCTTGCATCTTATTAATCACTGACTCCCAAATGCTCTTGTGCGAAGGTTTAGCAGTTAGAGGAACTCCCAAATATTTTGAAGGGAGGACATCCCTTTGAAAGCCCAAAATTTTGGAGATATTCCTCTAAATAGCAATATTGGTATTAAAGAAAAAAATCTTAGATTTGGAGAGATTAACTTCCATACCTGTAGCCATGGCAAAGTCATACAGGATTTCTTTATACAAAAGAGCTTCTTTGACCGTGGGGATTCCCTGTAGCATGGTATCATCAACAAATTGTTGATGAGTCAAGGCTTGTCTATTCTTAGAAAGTTGGAGACCCTTAATCTTACCATCTTCTTTTGCATGCTTGATAGACCGACCAAGTCCTTCCATCATGATGATGAAGAGGAAGGGAGAGAGCAAGTCTCCTTGCTTGAGGCCTCTTGAAGGAATAAAAGTCTCAGAGGGAGAACCATTAACCAATATTGAAAGCTAGAAGAAGTTACTAGAGCCATGACCCATCTAACCCAGTTATGATCAAACCCAAAAGCAATAAGAACTTTCCTGATATAGGTCCAATTCAACTTATCATAAGCTTTGGCTAGGTCTAATTTCATGATCATTCTAGCCTTCCTATTGCTAGTCATTTGCCACCTCATGTGCTTGAATGATGTTATTGAGAATTTGTCTGCCTTCCACATACCAGATTGTTCCACAGAAACTAGTATAGGAAGAAGAGGTTTGAGCCTATTGGCCACTACCTTGGATATTATCTTGTATACCACATTGCACAAAGCTATGGGTCTAAACCTGTCTGGAGTTTGAGCATTGTCCTGTTTAGGGATCACGGAGATGAAGGAGGTATTGAGCACCTTCAAAATAGTTCTATTCATCCTCGAATATTCCACTACATTCAGAATATCCTGTCAAACAATATTCCAACAAGCTTTAAAGAAATCCACATTGAAACCATCAGGGCTTGGAACTTTTCCATTCTGCATTTCTTTGAGGACCTCACTAACCTCCTCTTCAGTCATTGGCCTATTAAGGTTGAAATTATCCTCTCTAGACACCAGCCTAGGCATATGTCTTGTTAAGTCCCTGATGAAATTCTCTCTATCTGAAATGGTTTCCTTTGCTATACCTCAAAAGTGCTGAACTAACATAGCTTCTATTTCTTCGTGGGAATTAAGAAGATTCCCTCCCTTGTCCTTGATTGAAGAGATCCTGTTATGAGCTCTGTTCGCCATGATGGATCTATGGAAACATAGAGTATTTCGCTCTCCTTCTTTTAGCCATTGAACTCTAGATTTTTGTCTCCAAAATATTTCCTCTTGTTTACATAAATTCTCCCAGTCTTGATGATGTTTGGTGGCTTGATCACTTCTGCCTTTGTCAAAGCCATCCGTGATAAGGACTTGGTTGAGTTCCTGCATCTTATCTTCAACAGATTTTTTTGCTTCAAAAATATTACCAAATTCATTCTTTTTCCATTTTTTGAGACTGATCTTGATGTGCTTTAGTCTTTTGTGTAGAAGGAACATTCTTGTACCCTGAATATGCAAATATTCTGACCACCAATATGCTATGTTGCTGATGAAATCTGGGTGGGAGAGCTAGATATTCTCAAATCCAAAAGGTCTATTCCTAGGGGTGCCAATGCCCTAAACCTCTAGTTGAACCGACTGGTGATCTGAGCCTCCAAAGGGGAGAACTCTCGCTATCATTTCCTTGTCAATGAGCATTAGGTCCTATGATATTATGAATATGTCTAACTTTGAGGCTACTTGAGCCTCTCCTCTTCTTTTATTGTTCCAAGTAAAGAGACCATTACTCATATCAATATCAACTAGCTTCATATTATCTGTAAAATTTTGAAATGCTAAAGAGTCTTTGCTTAGAGTTTTGGTTCTCCCTTTTTTCTCCAAAAGTGATTTGATCATGTTGAAGTCCCCCCCCATGATCCATGGTATTCCTGCATGTCTGTCTCTGAGATCCACAAGAGAATCTAGAAACTTGAGTTTATCATCCATTCTTTGAGGGCCATAAATATTCGTGACCAGATAGGTCTCCCTATCTCCCACAGGCTAAATAATTACTGATAAATAACTCCTAGATGCCTTACCATCTATTATGCCAATCTTTTGGGGGTTCCAAAGAGTGAGTATGCATCTTGCAGTATTCTCTACTTTGACTTCTAGAAACTCAAATCGATTGAGCCATTTGCTATGTATTTCTTTTATTTTTTAATGGAACATTTAGTTTCCTGGATGAAGATCATATTCGGGGCTACTTGTTTCATTCTATTACAAAGTAATCTTTGTTTTCTCTTACTACATAGACCCTAATATTCCAAGATGTGAAATTCATTATTAAAGATTTGTAAAGGAGTAGTTGGTTAGGTTTTTCATCTTATCTGAATCTATCATTAGCTTTCTACATTCCATCAATAGCTCGTTCTGATTTTTCCTGCCTCTTTTCTTTTCTGGGTTTCTAGGTGCTAATCCTGGTGTGGTTTTCATAGTTTTCACACCTTCGTTACCCTACCTTTCATTGTTTCTTTGCCTCTCCAACCCTTTAGCCTGAGTTTTCCATATGAACAACTACTTTACTCTATTGAACTCTTCTTGAGGTAACAAGTCTACCCCTCCCATGGTTCCCTGTTTCAAGAACCCTTCCAGATCTAGGTGTTCCCTATCAAGAATCTCCTGTAGTTCGTGGTCCTCCATTTCCATCTCACTCTTGGTCATTTCCTAGTCCATCTCTAGTTCTGCATTACTCATCATAGTCTCTTTTTGTTTATTAATATCCTATTTTTTGTTCACGGTATTCTTCTTTCTCCTTCTCCACTGGACTTCCTTCCATTGCCTGATTTACTTTTGTTATCGCTTATTCTTCTTCGAGTACTTGGAACCTGTTCTGACTGGCCTGTTGCCCTTCTGTTTGATGTTGCTTAGGCCCCCTTTTGCCCCCTTTTCCTCTAAGTACAACTTTGTGAAAGCTTTCAACATCTTTCATTGTGTTTGCTTTACTCTTGTTCTCTATTTTACTGAGAGGCTAGTCTCTGAATAGATGCCCATGCTCATGGCATTTGCAGCATCTGAATGGAATATGTTCATAATCTATTGTTTACACCCATTCTTCATCAAAAAATTCCAAGATTAACTCATCCGGTAGATCTCCCGAGAGATCCATCTCCACACATATTCTTACAAAGGAAGTGTATTTTCCCCTTCTGGTGGCCTCAGAAGCTTTGACAAAATGCCCTAATTTATTTTCTATGCCAGATAACGATTCCGTTTACCAATAATCAGGAGGTAGAAAGTAGAATATTACCCAAACAGGGGCAGAAGTAAAAGTCTCACACTTTGGGACAAAATTCATAATCCATGGCCGCATATAGAGGCCTCCTACTACATAGAAGTAGGGCCCTCCTTCAAACACTCTGTCTTTATCTTCAATATTTGTAAAGACCACAGTGAAGAATCCCTTTGACCCAAGATGTAGGTCTATGCTTCCTTTTGGTTTCTAGTGGTATTTAATCCATGTCTGTAAAGCTTTTTCAGTGGGTCATAATTCCATGAATTTACAAATGATTGCATATGCCCGCATGTGGTCCCTGTGCGCCTGCAGAGTAGGATCATTTAAAACTACTCTGGGTGTAATCTTAGCTTTGGTTTTACATGGTCCCTTTTGTGCTTTGTGTTTTGTTCTCTGTTCCTTGTCTTCTTCCTCACTTTATTTTGTGCTATTATTCTCCCTTGATTTGGTACAATCTTGCTCCTCTTCAATGTTCCTTTTCCCTTCTTCTGAAGGACCTCCGTCATTTTCTATTGGTTTCTTACCTCTGCTGGCCACAACCTAGTTGTAGGAGGGAGTGGGGCTCCATCCTTTGCGCCCTTCCATGGAGATCAACACTTGCAGAAGCCTAGAAACCCTAGCTGTTCACCTGCCTACAGTAATCAACAAGCCGTCGACACTTGTTTTATATCCACTAAGGTTGCATCATAGTTTTTATTTTAGAGTTTTGAATGCTCATGAATATTAGGAACTTAGCTTATGATTTCATATTGTATGCACTATGTTTGCTTATCCATCATACTTATGTGCATGCTGCATATTCATATTTTTATCATTGCAACTTTTTCCATTTTTCATCATATACTTATGTATTTGAATTTGAAATGACCATAATTTTAGGTCATTTCAAATCAATTTTTCTTCATATTTTTACAATGATACTAACTTATTTTTCTTGTTTTGTATATGCATAAACTAATCCTTTAGGTTGTATAGACAATTTCTCCATGGTGGAACAATTTAAAAAAGAAGAAGGATATGTGGCCAACAATATTGGTCAAAAATTGCAAATGATATGGTTGAGAAATGAGATGTGAATGTATGGTTAAGTGATGAAATGAACGAATATGTAGGGTGATGTAGGATAATGTACAATGCACATGGCTAGGAGTATTGCATATTCAAATTTTAAACTAGGTTATCAATCTTAGAATTTTTTTCAAAATCAAAGGCTTTAAGAATGCTTTTAAACTTATAGTACTTTCCTTACTTGATAGCTAATTGCCACTGGTTTAACTCTTTTGTCAACACTTGACCTTTTCAAAATGAATTCCTATCAATACTGGACTGTAGGTAGATGCTTGTAGCAGCTTCTCAGGTCCCTTTGATGTTGATTTGAAACATGTCCCTTCTGTACATGATATTGATCTTGTTTGAAACAGGTCCCTTACTCATAAATGTTGATTATGATGTCTCATGTCCCTTTTGTGGTACAAATGCTTGATATTAAACCATTGCATGGTTTTTTGATTTATTATGAATCTCCCCCCTTGATGATCCTAAGACTTGTCCTCAAGCCTTTGAAATTTTGGAGGATGATCCTGCAAAAATAAAAATGAAAAACATAAAAGAGAGAATTCATATTGGCCAAACAAGTTGGTTTTGCGATATGAATTTGAGTTTGTATTGTGCCAATATCTTGGAATTTCACAACCAAACTCCTTTATCATTTTTTTAACTTTTATTTTATTTTATTTTTATTCTTCTGGAAATAGGGAGGAAATATTACTATGTTGTTCCAACACTTCCATATTGTTTTCTGTTGAGACTCTATTAAGAAAGTCTTCTTTATTGATAGGTTTGTTATAAACTTTGAGTATGTGGCCATTAACTAGAAATGAAATTGTTACTTCATTAGTTGTTTTTATCTTGACTACTCCATCGTCAAAGATTTCTTATATTTCATATGGCCCAAGCCAATGAGTGGTGAACTTCGCTTTGAAATCTTTGTACTTGGAGTAAAAAAGAAGTGCCCTGTCTCCCTTATGAAAATTTTTGTTTTTGATAAATCTGTCATGCCATTTGATTCTTTGTTACTGTACTAGTGATGTATGCTCAACTGCCTGTTGTTTGATCTCATCTAGTTCACTTAGTTGCATAAATTTCTGTTGTTGAGATTCTGACAAGTCCAATCCTAATTCTGCTGCAAGTTTGAATGTATGAATTTGAAATTCGATGGGTAACAAAACTTCTTTACCACATACCAATTGAAATGGACTGAATCCCGTAGTGTTTTTCCATGTAATTCTTTATGCCCATAATGCATCTTTTAATTTGTCTGACCAATATTTTCTGTTCATTTGTACTGTCTTTGTCATGATGTTTTCCAGAACCTTATTAGTAGATTCCACTTGTCCGTTTTCTTGTGGGTGATACAGAGTTGAATTTCTATGTTTGATTTTGTATTTTTCTATAAGATCTTGGACAAGTTTAGAAGTGAACTGTGTTTGCTGGTCTGTAACAATGTGTCTTGGAACTCCAAATCTTACAAAGATTTCTTCAAAGAGGAAAGAAACCACTCTTTCTTCTATTGCTTGTGCCACTGCTTTTGCTTCAACCCATTTTGTAACATATTCTGTACATACTAAGATGTACTTCTTTCCATTTGAAGGTGGGTTAATAGTCCCCAAAAAGTCTAGAGCCCATTGTTCAAATGGTTCTATAAGTACTTGTGGTTTCAATGACATCTCATTTGATACTACAGGTCTTCCAGTTCTTTGACAACTATCACATCTTTTGCAATAGGCCTTTGCGTCTTTGAAAATTGTTGGCCAGTAGTAGCCAAGTTGGAGCACCTTGTATGCTGTCCGTTTATCTTCAAAATGACCACCACATGGTTCATCATGACATGCTTTTAGAAAATCAAGAATTTCATCTTCTCTTACACATTTTCCTATCAAAATATCAGGATTAGTATAAAATAGGTCACTAGCACTCTGTTTAGTTATTTTCCTTTTCTGCTTGCTAGTGAAATGGGATGTAACATTCCAGATGATAAATAATTTTCTATATCTACAAACCATGGGGTTTTAGCTGTTACAACAAATAGATGCTCATCAGGAAAGTTATTTGAAATAGGGATAAGGTCACCATAAGAATTAAGTCTTGATAGAAAATTTGCCACTTGATTATCTTTTCTTGGTTGATCTAAAACAATGATATTGAATTATTGCATTAGGAACAAGCATCTCATAATTCTGCCATTAGTAATTGTTTTGTTCATTAAATATTTAATGGCTAAATGATATGTATAAATAAATACTTAATAGCCTGTTATATAATGCCTAAGTTTATTGACTACATGCACAACAACTAGCATTTCTTTTTCAGTTACTGTGTAGTTTAATTCTGTCGGAGTAAAATTTTTGCTTATGAAATAAATGGCATTGTTAAACTGATTTTCTTTTTTTCCTAGAGATGCTCCTATAGCTGTGTCTGATGCGCCAATGGGTATGTGATATGGAAATGACCAATTTGGTCCTATGAGAATGGGTACTATAGACAATTTCTCTTTTAGTTTTTCAAATGCATTTTGACAATTTGTAGTCCATTGAAACTCAATGTCTTTTGCAAGTAATTTGAACAAGGGTAAAGCTATTTTGTTGAAGTTTTCAATGAATCTTTTGTAGCAGCTTGCATATCCCAGGAAACGTCTTACTTCTTTTTGTGTTTTTTGTGGCATTAAGTTTACAATGACTTGCATCTTTGCTGGGTCTACTTTAATTCCATAAGAAGAAATGTGGTGTCTCACATTATCCCTTCAGTTAACATCATAGAACATTTTTCATTGTTGAGGGATAAGTTTTTATCTATGCATATTTTTAGAACTTTTTGAAGATTGTTTAAACAATCATCAAATGTACTTCCATAAGCAGTAAAATCATCCACGTAGACTTCGACACATTCATGTATAGGATCTGCAAAGATAGCTAATATTGCTCTTTGAAATGTAGCAGGTGCATTACATAGTATGAAAGGTAAAATGTTGTAAGCATATGTTCCCTATGGACAAGTAAATGTAGTTTTATCCTGATCTTCTAATGCTATCTTGATCTGATTGTATCCACTAAATCCATCAAGAAATGAAGATAAATTTTTCCCTACTAATGAGTCTAGTACTTGATCAATAAATGGTAGTGGGAAATGATCTTTCAATGTTTCTTTGTTCAATTCCCTATAATATACACATATTCTCCATTTTCCATTTTTCTTTGGCACCACAACTAAGGGAGAAACCTATTGACTATCAAAGATAGGGTAGATAAATCCTACTTGTAATAGTTTCTGCAACTCCTCTTTCACTATCTCCTTCATCATTGGATTCATTCTTCTTTGTGGTTTTCTTACTGGTTTGATTGTTTCATTTGTGTAAATGTGATGGATACATGTTTTTGGATGGATTCCTTGCATATCTATATAGTTCCAGGCAAAATCTTTTGAATATTTATGTAATAATGCAATTACCTGTTGTTCTTGTGATGATTGTAGATTATTACCAATATTTAAATTCTTTCTAAGATCGATTTCAATGATTTTTCTTTGAGAATTGGTAATTGAGTTGATAGGAAAAATGATTTCAAATGAATTTTGTAATGATTGAATAATACAATTTTCCTAAAAACATTGATTCAGAAGATGATTTGCAACTTCATATTGTGTTATTCATAGTTGCTCAGAGATATTAGATTCTAAGATAAAAAGGTCTATTGAATCCTCATTTTCTTCTTCTTCTCTAAAATTAAAGGCTTGATTAATACTTAAAACAGGTAGAGTTTTTTCCCGTTGATCATCAGGCCATGATAGGAAAGAAGGTGTTTGAGCAAGAAGATAGAATGTGATATGTTTCCTTTCATCTCCATGTGCTATGATCATGCTTTCTAATCTGCATCTAATGAAGACATCTGTTGTGGCTAACCACAATCTGCCAAGAATTAAAGGATGGACTCTAATATAGTTTTTGGTTGTTGGATTAGAAAGTCTACAGGATATTCCCATGAATCCAAAGAAAGAATGATGTCTTCAATTATTCCTTCCAATACAACTTTAGATCTATCTGCTAGTTCTAAAATTGTAGTAGTAGGTCGGATATTTGGAAGTTTTAAATACTTCATAGTTTTTATTGTCATGACATTTATAACAGCTCCTAGATAAATTAAAGTTTTAGGAACTAAAAAATTATTGATTGAAATGGTAACCATAGGTATCCCTAGATCAATATATTTTTCAATTTTTTTTTTTTTTTTGCAGACATGAGACTACTAGTTTTCCAATGACCTAGATTGTGGGTGGTTCTCTTTTCTTTTTGCCAGTTTTCTTAATGCATAATTCCTTTATTGTTTTTTTATAAATTGGAATATCTTTGATAGCTTGCAACAAAGGAATTTTGACATAAGAATTTTTTAATTCATTTATGATATCAAATTTAGGAAGAGAAATTGAAGTTTTTTGATAAACTAACATTTGTGGGAAAGGTTGTGTTTGAGTCATAATAGTTTTGCTCTTCTGAATTTGATTCCTTGGATTAGAATTTTCAGATTGTTCTCCTTCTTCAATTTTTTCTTCTATGATTGGTGGAGAATCGTTTTGTATAACTTTTCCTGACCTCAAGTGGATATCTTGAATAGGAAGAATATAATATGTAAGAAATAATGTTGTTTCTTCCACTTTATAGGGTGGCCTCTCCACTCTATTACTCGGATATGCTACTTGCTCAGCTGGTAATTGAGTTTGTCTAGGTGGTGGTTGGTTATAAGGCAGCTAAAGCTACTGAGGTTGAGTTAGTGCAGGCATTGATTGTGTGAATGGATTTGATTGAGGGGATTGCTGGAATTGCTGATATGGAAATGATTCTTGAGGATATGGTTGTTGATATGACTATTGGCAATAAGATTGATATTGTTGAGGGTAAAATATTTGGGGAGGTTGGCCTCCATAAGCATATCCTCACCAACTTTGTGAAGGTTGGTTTTGGTTCTACTAAGGAGGCCAAACCTGCCATGGCATAGGAGAAATACATGAATTTCGATACTAAAAATTTTGGAGAATTTGTTGAGGAAACTATTGATATGTACCTGCAAAACATGGTTTCCAAGCTCTTCTTGGTGCCATATAATAAAATCCTTGAGTTTCTTCTAATTGACCTTCTTGCAACTCTTTTAAGCTAGAAAATTGTCTGTAACATGATTTTCTGTACAAAGTCCGCAAACATGTATATTATTCGAAGGACATTCTCGTAAAAGATGCTTCTTTCTACACTTAGGATAAAAGATTGACATTATTTGTTCTTCTTCTTCTTGTTTCTTCTTTGCTTTTAATACATCAACTTGTGTTCCTAAAGTGCTCAAAAGATCTGTTTTAAAGTTTTCTAACAAACTCCTTATTTATGCTCTTGTCACTCCTCGTGTTGCTAATTTAGAAGCTATATAAGTTATATCTTTTTTTCTTGTTTTGTCTCTACCTATAGAGTACTTCTGACATAATTCAACAATTTCATCGAATGGTAAGTATGAAATATCCCCTTTACCCTTCACATTGAGACTATCAAGATACTCATCTCGTATTCCTTTAAGAAAAAAGTTTTAGTGGTATCAAGATTTAGAGAATGTTATTTGGATTTTTGTAGGTTGTAAATAAATCGTTCTAAATATTCTTCCAAACTCTCATATTCTTGTTGAGACATTCTAAAAATATCTTCATCTCTAGGCCTACAATAGGCTTTATATTTCTTAAGAAATTTTTTCTTCATTTCTTCCCAAGAAGTAATAGAGTGTTCTTGTAATCCCATAAACCATTTTAATGCAACTACTTTAAGAGTAGTAGGAAAAAGACGAAGCTTATGTGTATCATCAATATAACCATAAGTTCTACATAAGTTATAAAATTCAAGCATGAATGAAACATGACCTTCAGAAGACATTCCAAAGAAATTTGGTAAAACTAAAGGTGGAATATTCTTCATTTTTACCTCTTCTCATAAAATTTCTCTAGTATCTACAATTGGAAATACAAAAGTAGTTTCTTAATCATTTTCTATTTCTACATCTTATCTTCTCTTATGATCATATTATCTTTCACATATTTTTCTCTTTTCCTTTCTGCTTCTCTTCTTCCCTCTTCTTCTCTTCTTCTTTGCCATTCTTTTTGTTTCTTTTCATTATGTAACCTTTGTTCTGGAGTGAGGATGTTAGATCCTTTCCCTTCTTCTGCCATATATTTTTCAGCAGTTTCAAATGTTTCAGTAACAACTTGATATTTTGCTGATAAATTGGTTTTCTTGTCTCTCTTTGTTTTCCTATGGAATGTTCAAAAGAAGATATTTCTCTAGGCCCCAAGAAGAGAAACTAAAGAGCAATGATTTGTAATGTGTAGATAAAAACAGAAGAGGCTCCTAAATTAGGAGGTCTTGGTTTTCCTTCCTCACAGTTCTACTCCATTAACATTACCATTGCATCAAATAAAACTGGAATTCAATAAATAAAACATGAAATGAAAAATGATGATTATAGCTATGATTCATAACTTGATAGAAAGAGAATTTAACTTAAATTATTGTTTGTCCTTTCATATGCAAATTTGACTTTAAAATAACATCATCCCAAAATCACAAAAAAAGCATCACACATATAAATAACTGAATCATAAATATGAAGCAAGAAATACTGAAAATAATTATGCTAATGTAATCAAAGTGTACTTAGTTTGATATAGGGGCTCTCCAACCTTGCCTTGTATACCTAAAGAATTCTCAGCTACAACTAACTTATGAAAATATCCAAAGCATGAACAACAACTTAGAACGGTATAAGTATTCTTCAAATTATCAAAAAGTCTCCAATACTCTCAATAAAAATTACATACATGAATGGTTCATAAACTTAGTTTAAATAAGCAAATCATCACCAAACTTTTCTACAATGGATATAATAGTATTTATCTATCCTAATCCATCCATTCAGGTCAAACTCATCAAGTCTAGTTCACAAAATTAGGCAAAATCCCAAAAATAATATTCTGCCCCTTTTTAATAGGGATTTCTGAATGATAGGTCAAGTTTGACCAGTGTTGACCGGGCCTATGTTTGCTGAGTTTGACCGAACCAATAGGTATTCCTCCATCTGTGGTTCACAAGTTTTCGAAATATGCGCTCATTTATCGCCCAGGTGTCCTACACATATGACTTTAACAAAGCTGTTATGAGAATTTTTAATGTAGTCCAAATTTACTCTTAAAACCTATTTTTTACAAAAAATTATAAAAATTGAAAAGCTTAATTTAGTTACCTGAATATGAAAAATAAGAGTAAAATGAAGCATATGTAAGTGAAATAGGATGGAATATGGTAGTAAATGGATGAGTATAGGATAGGAAAAAATGACCAAAATTGAGGGCCAACAGTACTCTCTTGTATGAAAGTGTTAGATATATTATTGAAGTGATATTCCTGCATAGGAGTTGGCTTTGTGGGGTAATTCAACAAAATATAGCTACTATCTACGATCGAACCATGCTCTTGTTTGTGGCATTTTGAGCAATATAATCATGCAAGGGAGACAAAATATTGTTTACAAATAAAATTCCTTATTGCTACCCCAATTTCCAAAGGTATTGTCTACTCTGCAATTATGCTTATAATTATTAATTTTCTCCTACTAATTGTTGTTATGAATAAGTTCAATTAGTTATTTATTGCAATTAACGAGTAGATAGATAGTTATGCAATGAGCAAGCACTTACAAAAGCGATATCCATCTCTCAAGTTTAGGGAGGGGTTCCAGAACATGTAGCTAACCAACATCTCTAACATACAATTTGGCGCTGAGGGCCAACACGGTTCTTGAGGAGCACATATAATTCACAAGAAATTTTACAATTATTCCAATTCAGTAGCTGTAATCACACCTTCAACTACCTTGCTGAATGTGGATTTTAAATTACAAAAGAACCTTGTTGAAATGGATTCTAACTTACAAAATCATACTTATAACTTGTAGAAATTTGTGATGGTTTCTTCCTTTGAAATTTAAAGTAGATACCTTAACTGATGTTGACCATCCATATGTTCATGATATAATTCCTAATTTCTTTGAAGGTTCAATGATGTTATAAAAAATTAATGTTATCTTAAAGAGGAAATACTTATTTATTTAATCCAAATATTTAAATAATCTAGAGCAATATTTCCCATTCACATTCTCGTTTAATGAAAATGCTAACTATGGAAGTGCATACGATCAAACTGAGATAAGAACATATTCATAATTCTAATTGAACAAATCAAACCAATACAAATCATTTCGTGTAATTCTTAAAATGGCATAGTATCAAAATTGATCTAATGGGTCTCTTAAGTGTAAATATAGATACTCTTAAGGGTAAACACAAAAACAATGAATATGTTGAGGGTAAACAAAGAAATAAGCTTTGCAATATTCACAATGTCTACTAATTGGTATTCTCGATAAGTTATAGATTTGAGAGACATACCTATAAAATGAGCATTCATGAACCGCTGTCAAAATGTCATGCATAATAACAATTAACCCCACAATGTTTTATTATATAACAACAACAAATTACAATGTGTCACTATTAATTGTGAAATTCTAAAAACATGCTAACAAGTATTTTCTTATGTTAACATGTATCGCATTTAGCTAATTTATTCCATCCACCTTCGATTTGTCAAAATTTCGGCTAATAATTAATAAGTTTACTTGCTATACATGTGCTTCACATTACTCGACATGTGTCCTATAAATATCAACATTTGGACATATAATTTGGGTAATTAAATTGATCTTGCCCTTTGTTTCCATTCTTGACTGATTCTACCACAAACAAGTTCTTCTCAAAATATTCCAAGAGAATGGCCAATGGGCAACAATGCATGGTTAGTAAGCGTTTGTAAATGTGATGATGTACCACTACTGTCACCCTATGCTACTATACTTCTACAACAATGGAAAATTATGGGGATCGTGTATGGGATTCATGCATATATAAAAAATTCCCATATCTCCCTTTCCTGGTATGATTTCCAAAATAGGATTGACTACCACTGTGACATATCAATGAATCATGGCGTAGTCATTCCATAGGTGTCTTTTTGATTGACCTAGTAACAATTATTGAAAAGGCAGATACAATGGATTCAATTCCATCTATAAAGGAATAATCAACATCAACAATGGTAGATGAACATGAATATTTACCGATGAAACACTTCTGGAATGAGATATGCTAAAATGACATCTGTATCTGGTGTGTCATTTAGTTACAATCCACAAAACTATGTAAATTTACATGTATCTTATAAACCCATACCTAAATTTTTTTGCCAAACTTTAAATTTGAAAATGTTTTTAAAACTTATTTTATTGTATATCAAAATATGTTCAAAATTCTCTCAAAAGGGTTTAATCTGAATGGTTCATGAATTACATGGAGATAAGCAAGGTTTGTATTTGAGAACAAGAAAAAGGAAATTAGATACTCCATATCTTAGAGGATTAAAGTTTTTGGAACTATTGTGTTTATTTTTCATTTTGGAATGTGGTAAATGACCAATATGCAAGCAAACCATTTTTGAAATTCTCACACATATTGAGATCATTGAATGTCGCAGAGTGATCCAAAATGATGGAGACATGTGAAATGGGACGAATAAAATCTAAAATAACGTGTCATGGTCAAATTTCATTTCCTACACATGCTCGTCACATTTACCCACACTCCCACCTTTCACAACAATCAATTACTACCAAAGATGTCCAAGATGTCGATGAGTCAGTTGTGTTATGATTTGCTCAGAACATTGTATAAGAAGAGGTAATGACCACCATAAAAATATCAATTAAAGTTACTAGTGGATATTTCTAGTTGGATAAATGTGATATTGTGTTATTTTTTAAGCCAACCAAGCTAAGAAAATTGTGAGTGAAGGGCATGTGAAAGCATTGATGGAATTGCTAGACGAGACATTGATGAAATTGTTGAAGAAGACATTGAGAGAGAAGAGATTGAATCCATTAACTTTAAATTTTGACAAAGAAGGGGAGTTTCCCATAAAAATGTAGACAAATTAAATTAGTTTGTAAAAGAACTTGTTATGGAGTTTCCACCAAAAATAGTTTGAAGTCAGCCGAGCCAAATTAAAATTTACCCCATGTATTTGTTTCTACATTCTTTGTTCAAAATGCAGACAAAAAATTCAACAAATTTATTTACTGTAAACTTTAATCCTTCATAAAGGAAAATTTAACTATGGAACCCATTATCTGTAGAGGCAATGCAAATATTTGTGTGTGTGTGCCTATATAAATTTCTATAAAAGGAAGATGAATTATATAAACAACAATTTGAACTTGCCTTGAAAAAATGTTTTTTTAGTAACGCATTGTGTAGGAGGAACTTTGTTGTTCTCAACCTTTTTGTCCATATATTTAGATTTGAAAACATGTTCGTTGATTAATGTTTTGAAATTAATACAAAGATGAAATTCAAGTTGAATAGGAAATAAATTGTGCACACAATATCTCTCGAGGTTTTTCTTTCATAGGATCCCAACGAAAAGCAAAATCTAGAGGTTGAATATGGTGCCTAATGAAAGGAAAAAGCCAAAATTTGAATATGATGCATGTATGTCGTCTAGAGGGAAGGTTGGATTTTTATTCTTTCATGCAGCTCCCTAACTACTTCCTTTTCTTCCTTTTATTCCTTCTTGCAGCTCCCAACTTATTCTTTCACTCAAGCCAAATGAAAAGAAAAATCAAGGTACGAAAGCCAAAAACCATGAAAACCTAAGACAAATGAAGAGAAAGGGCAAGGTACAGAAGCCAAAGACCATGAAAGGTAAGGTATGAAGCCCTCATTTTTCTTAACGAATCCCTTAAGGACTTAACACTAGATGGCGACTCAAGGATCCTTGCATGCTCATGTTCACCACATGTTTTCTCCATAGAAAACAAGTGTCTCCCTGGAAAATGAGATATATGTTTGTCTCCACAGAAAATGAGATATGTTTTTAGAAACTCAAGAAAAAAAATCTATTCTAAACATTAAATGTTTAGGAACTAATGCTAGCAAACCAAATTACATCATGATTTAGAAAGTTAAAAAAATGCACACTTATATGCTCTAAAAGGAAATTGGTAGAGGGACATGAATTGGAAGGGCACGATCAACATGAGAAATACAAAATAGTGACTCCTAAATCTTGAATCTAAAATTTATCACAACACAACCATCTTGTACGTAAACCATAATATCAACATCATATTACTACACCATTAAAGAGAATATGCATAGTCTAGCATACAATATGTCTTGAAGGTGAATGTGGTAAATTCATAGAGCCTTACCACAATCATCCTTAGGAAGTCAAGAGCCCAATCCAATTATTTTTTATGTTTTTGTAGACTGTAATTGAACTTGGGTGCTTCATGGACATAGTAACAATGAAGCTGTGACTATCACAACATTCTAGTGCTAACCTTGACTACTAAGGCTCTCCATTTAATGAATAACTGGAGGAAAAAACAAAATCAAGACCACAATCTAGACTGTAAATGTGAGAAAATACAAGTTCATCTACTCTAAATATCTTATGCCCATTTAGAATTCTAATTGATGGAATCAAACCAACATAGTTCAATCCATGTACTTTTTAAAATGGCATAGTATTGAAAGTGAGCTAATGGACCTCTTAAGGGTAAACATAGAAACAATGAATCTATTGAGAGTAAACAAAGAAACAAGCTTTGCAATATTTGCAATGTCTACTAATTGGTATTCTTGATAAGTTATAGATTTAAGAGACATACAAGTAAAATAAGAATTTCACGAATTGAGAGTAGAATTCCATGCATAGTAACAATTAACCATACAATTTTGTACTATATAACAACAAAAAATTACAATGTGTGACTATTAATGGCAAAATACTAAAAACATGTTGAAAAGTATTTACTTATGATAACATGCATCACATTTAGCTAAGTTAAATATGTTGGCAAGTATTTACTTATGATAACACGTACCACATTTATCTAAGTTATTCATGTCACCTCATATTTATCAAAATATTGGTCAATAATTGATAAGTTTAATTGCTAGACATGTGCTTCACTTTACTCAACATGTGTCTCCTTTCTAATTGACCTATTAACAATTCCTTAAAAAGTAGATAAAATGGATTCAGTTCCATCTATAGAGGAAGAAGAAACATCGATAATGGTAGATGGATAGGATATTCACCAATGAAACTCTTCTGGAATGTGACACGCTAAAGTGACATCTGTATCAAGCGCAACATTTGATTATAATCCACAAAACTATGTAAACTTATAGGTATCTTATAAACCCATGCATAAATTTATTTATCAATCTTTAAATTTGAAAATGTTTTGTAAAATTATTTCATTATATATCAAAATATGTTCACAATTATCTCTAAATGGTTTAATTCGAATAGTTCATGAGTTACACGGAGCTAAGCAAGGTTTCTATTTGAGAACAAGAAAAAGGAAAATAGCTTATCCATATTCTAGAGGATTAAAGTTTTTGGAACTATTTTTTTTATTTTTCATTTTAGAATGTGGTAAATGACCAATTGCATTCAAACAAACCCTTTTTGGAATTCTCACACATATTGAGTTTGTTAAATATCACAGAGTGATCCAAAATGATGTATACACATGAAATGCGATGAATAAAATCTAAAAGAGGTGTGTCATGGCCAAATTCCACTTCCTACCCATGCTCGACACATTTAACTACACTCTCACGTTTCACATCAATTAGCTTCCACCAAAGATGCTCAAGATGTCAATGAGTCGATTGTGTCATGCTTTGCTCAGAACTTTGTATAAGAAAAGGTCACAACCACAAGAAAATATCAGTTAAAATTACTCGTGAATATTTCTAGTTCGAGCAATGTGATAGTGTGTTCTATTTTAAGCCAAGCAAGACAAGCAAATGTGTGAGTGAAGGGCATGTGGAAGAATTGATGAAATTGTTGGATGAGACAATGATGAAATTGGTAGAGAAGACATTGAAAGAAAAGAGATGGAGTCCATTAAAATTATTTTTGGACAAAGAAGGGAGTTTCCCATAATAATGCATACATATTACTTTGGTTGCAGAATAACTTGTTATGGAGTCACCACCAAAAAGTGTTTGAAGTGAGCTGAGCCCAATTAGAATTTACCCTAGGGATTTTCTTTTCTACATTCTTGGTTCAAAATGTAGACAACAAATTCAACAAATTTATTTACTATAAACTTGAATCCTTCATAAAAGAAAACTTAGCTATGGAACCCATTATCTACAAAAGCAATGCAACTATATATATCAAAGGAAGAGGCATTATCTAGACAATAATTTGCACTTGCCTTGAAAAAATGTTTTTTGAGTAATGTATTGTGGACAAGGAACTTTATTTTTCTCAACTTTGTTGTCCATATATTTAGATTTGAGGAAGATGTCTATTGATTAATGTTTTGAAGTTGATACAGAGATGAATTTCAATTTGAAGAGGAAATGAATTATGCACACAACAAGAAATGAATTATGCACACAACAAATCACGGGGTTTTTATTTCATATGAACCAAATGAAAAGCAAAATCAAAGGTTGAATATGACACCTAATGGAAAGAAAAAGGAAGAGGTTGAATATGATGCTTGCATGTTGTCTTGAGGGCAAGTTGGATTTCTCTTCTTTCATGCAACTCCTTAACTTCTTCCTTTTCTTCTTCTTGTAGCTCCCCAACTTCTTCCTTCACTCAAGCCAAATGAAAAGAAAAAAAGGCATGAAGGCCAAAGAACATGAAAAATCAAGCCAAATGAAGATAAAAGGTAAGGTACAGAAGCCAAAGACCATGAAAGTTAAGGTATTAAGATCTCATATTTCTTAGACTCCCTTAGGGACTTAACACCACATGGTGACTCAAAGATCAGACTTGCATGCTCATGCTCACCATATGTTTTCTCCACAACAAACAAGTGTTTCCCCAAAAAAATGAGATATATGTTTCTCTCCACAAAAAATGAGATATATGTTTTGGGAAACTTATGAAGAAAAATCTATTCTAAACATTAAATATTTAAGAAGTAATGCTAGCATTAATTCATTTAATATGAAACCACTCTGAAATTTATCTTAATTATAACCTCAATATGATGCCAAATAAGATCTCAAAATCGTTCATTAGATAGAAAAACACATATATGAAAAAGTATTCAATTAAACATAAAAGGAAAACTTTAATTAAAAACATAAAAATTTCATTGGTTTCCTTGTCCAGCTAATAGAAACTAAAAAACAATTACTATACTCCGTACAACCCCAAAAACAAAAAATAATAATATTAAAACATACAACATAATAAATTTTAATGCATGACACACCAAGACACACAAATATATATAAATATGAGTGTATAAATAGATTAAAATGTTAAATATTTATTATTATATATAATTTAATTGATTATGTATTGCATATTATTTAGGAATGAATATATATAGTGATTTGATGAGATAAATTGATAATTATATTGATAGGCATGTTTATTTTGAAATAGGGTTTTTTTTGAATTTTAATTTAACTATAAATAAATATGAGATAAACGGTAGGGATTTTAATCCCTTTTAAAATATTTTTAGTAATACACATATTAAGTTTGAGATTATTTTCAAAATGGTTACACTCTTTTGATTTTTTAATTAATTGATTAATTAAAAAATATTTTATGAAATAAATAATTTTTTAAACATATAATATTAATAAACCTTAGTATTGTAAGAAATCCTATTTATAAATTAAACATCATTATAATAAAATAAGATTAAATCTCCATCATTAAAAAATATCGTAATATAATCTATATCCTATCTATATATATAATATATATATATAAATATAATTTTAATAAAATAATAAAAATAAAAATAAATAATGTATTTTAAATACATTAACTTATATAAATAATAATAAATAATAAAAAACTTAAAATATTTAAATTAATATTTTCAATAAATAATAAAGATATTTGCAGAACTAAAAGGGTAATTTGAATACTTATCCCAACAAAATTTAGGTTTCCTTTGTAACGTAAGAAGACATACATAGTACTCATCCTTAGAGAGAGGCAAAAATGATTTAAAATTTGCAAATAAAATAGGCAAATACAATCAAGTATGCACACATGAGATTTTAAAACATGTAATCCAATGCTTGTGTTTAATATCAATTATATTTTGACCCCACTCTTATATCAAAAACCAAAATAAGTCAGCAATTATGGACAAACTTCTTTTACCAATGCCCTCAAATGGATTAAAATGAACAAGTTTGACTTCAAATTAACATGCTACAACATATTATGTTCCCATCCTTAATGTTATTGCCTTCGATTGTGCATAAAAATAATAATATCAAAATCACATTTGTTATTTTGCTATTTTATTGATGCAGAAATGTTCATTCCTCTTCGGATTCATTGTTCCATGATTATGCTTTATAGGTTTTTCACAAGAGGATAGGTAATAGTGAATGGTCTATAGATATTGTTGAATAATAAATTCAAATGTCTTTATGAATTATGCAAGTATTACAAGCTCAATATCAATTGATAAAATTAAAATAGAGATAAGAAAAGTAATTTATCTTTTAATTTTATATATTTTTTAAAATAGTTTAATTTTACATATTCTCAAGCATAAAATAATTATTGGAAAATGGAAGGTTTAAAAATCTTACGAATAAATATTGAAATTAAAATAAATTAATAATTTAAAACTATTAATATTATATTTATGAAATCAATTTTTATATAAAAGAAAATATTAAACAAATAATATTGTTGTTTATGATTTAAACTTTAGTTTTTAAAATAGCTTTATACAAAACTAGATAGTATGTTTGAGTTAGGTTTTGTTATAGGTTGCCACAAGGAAACCATAACTGTTGATGATAGATGACAGTCTAGGTTTATCAAAATGTAAGCAACAATAACTTCTCACTTCATTACTACTAAAATAAACTGACCACTAAAAGTACAAGACATAAGTAGAGATGTTGAATGTGATGTCAAGTATCTAATGAAGTGACATGGGCTAGATCCTGGGCACTGGTATCTACTGGGGTTGGAGTTTTAGGCTACATTGGATATAACCTTCTATTTGAGCTAGCTGAGCATCCAAATTGGAGAGAGGCATTGAACTCATTGAATTTCATTCAAGAAAGAGATAGTGTCATTGTGGTCTTCATCCTTTTCATTCAGCACCCTGCCGAACAGTGCCTTCATTTGCCAATGGAGGGTAATGAAGTTCAGATATTGGCTCCATCTTCCCTTGGTATTTCCAGGGTCAGGAACCGAATTGGTTACTTCAACTTGGATTTCAGAATCTGGATAGGATTGTCAATCATTAGTAATCAAGGCTTCAACTTGACATATTTCTTCTTGGATATCCAGAGGAGTGGAGTGAAAAATAACTGCTGCATTTTGTGCTTGGGATTGAGCTTATGACCAACCTTGAGGGCCTCTTTTTCCATACCCCTAGCAATAATGCATCCTTTATCATGATGTGTTGTGTCAAGTAACTAGAGACCAAAGTGAGGAAAACCCCTAGAGAATATAGAAATCAAGAAGACCATAAAACAAAATAGAAAGTAAAAATAATGCCCAATAAAGGATTAGCTTCCAAGGGAATCTAGATGGACCCTTGTAAGATTAATTACCAAATCAATGGAGAAGGAAGGACTTTGGTTAAGGTCCAACAACCACAAAGAATCAAGAATACCAAAACCAATGCACATAACCACTGGAATTTGAAGACTATGTGCCAACAACCACCATACAAAAGCTAAGCAATTGAAAGAGTTGAAGAAATTGGAGAGATTGAACACATAATGAATTACCCAACCTTGGCTTGCCCACCGCGCTTGGACCTGCTTCATAATGAGGAAAAAATGTTGCCTGTCGCCACCCTCCCCTGCTTGAGCTTCCACGATAGCCACCACTAGCATCCCAAAGGTCACCTCCTTGATAATTGTTGTCCTACTCTTGTAGATGTTCCGAACCAGGTGCATGCACTAGAGGTCAATGTCCCTGAGGTTAGGACCTCCCTATAATACCATTTGCGTAGATCCATCGCTATGGGAAAAATCCATCTTCTAAACCAAATCCAAACTACAAGACTTGCCACACAACATTGAGACATGACAATTAGAGTCAAGCTCCATAAAGCATGCATTGCAGGGCGAAATGTCCCTTGCGACAGAGGAATGTCACAGACATTGTAGATAAACATGGAGCCGAGGTTACCCAATGAGGATCTCGGGGATAGAGAATATGTTTTCATATGATTGTGAAGAGAATGCATATCTTTCAACATGTATGATTGCATGAGGTGGGATGGCCACGTCAACCCTCTTCTTAAATGCAATAAGAGTCAGTAAGGTCATAATTTCTCATCTTCCATTAACACAAATTCCAACACCTCGATTAAGAAATCAAACTACTGCTTATAAAACTTAATCAAATAAACTATAAAAATATTATAACTACAAATCAACATCTTCAATTTTTTTAAGTATAATAAATATTAATTAAAAAGAAACAAAAACCAAAGAAAAACAACCATTCCTCGTTATCCAAACTCAAGCTCATGCACTTCACTTACATGTGTTATATGGGAAAATAAACTCCTTCCACGTTCTAATATGTAACATAAAGTTAAATGCATTTCTACTGTAAATTTAATATTTATTTTCTTATAAAATTTAAAAGGAAGGTATAAAATTATATGAAATATCTAGTAAGTGAAAATTAAAGAAATATAAGATTTTATTCATCTTGATATTTTTTTTAAATGCTATATATTTTAAAAATGAAATGAATATCAATAACTTAAAAATTAATATTAGTAATAAAGTAAAAAAAGGAATATGGGTAATAGTTTGAGTTTCAGAGAATGTTTATTAGGGTATATTTATGCTACACAACTTTTTTATAAGTAAATGGAAGAAGATTTTTTTGGATAGCTTAATAGAGGACCAATAGATATAATCCAATTTGGTAGACATTCATGAATGGATTTATGGACACCGTCTTTTTTTTGGGCATAGAGTTAGGAAATTAAACCATGAGATTTGCAAAATTAGATAAACGTAGCTAGTTGATCTCTCCCCAAATTGTCCACATATTGACTGATTCATCCAAACAAAGTATTGATATGGTGGCAAACTCATATTTCATCCTTGCCTATCATTTAAATATCATATGAGGAAGGAATTAGTAGGTAAACTTTAGGAGATTTTAGGAAAGAAAATTCATTACCTACATATGGATCTAAGAGGGATTCATTCCTTCTAGAGAGGAATAAACTACCCACTTTTATTTTGCATGATGTAATTCCACTAGATATGTTGGTAAGTTCAAGAAGGTTTGGTTCTTTTAGAGGAAGCTCAATTTTCCACTAGAGTTAGGGGTTCATTGGATCGAGTTTAACAACTAAGCTAATGAGTGGTATTCCATCCACTAATCCTTCTACTTGGACAATAGACAACCAAGAAGCAAGAAGAATAGGGAAATATTACAAATGTAGGAAGTTAATTAATATAAAAGAGGAAACCAACAGCATACTATTTGGGAAAAATGTGAAAATTAATGAAATAATGGAGTTTGAATACTACATGATTGTTGGTAGGTTCTTTAATAGAAGCATGGGAGATTCCTTACTCAAATATTGGATAAAGGAAATTTTTGGTGTGACTTGGGTTTTATAACACATTATATGGTCCTCATGAAAGGTTGAATAACATAGATGTTCAAGCTATCTTAGGATGTAGACAAGGTCCTTAGAAAATAATGGAAATTGGGTTCTCATACCCTAATTATTAAAAAATGGTTCCTAAATTTTGATGCCTGCTTGACCCAGCTTAATTTCACTCTTGTATGGGTAAGATTCTAGGGCCTCCTTTGATTCCTTTGTCTAAGGATGTTTTTAAGGAGATTGGAAATTCACTCTCGTTATTTTATGGGGTAGTATTTTTGTTTTGTGATACTGGATACATGGGTACGACCATAGTTTTGATGGGTATATACTCATCTAAAGGAATAAACGACTTCATTTTCATCTAAAAAGAATAAAACACTAATAAATTTGGTTTAATTGGTTATGGATTTGATGTAAATCAACTAGTCTTGGAGATACTACCACCTTTGATGCTTTTGGATCAATAACTAATTCTATAGAACAAACTAAATAAATTGTATTTTTTCTACTCGCTTTGCTTCCTTTGTGGTTGTTTGCTACTAGTCCAACTAGATCACCTTCTAACAAGCCATTTACTATGAAGGAATCTCTTTCAAGTATGGGAACTTCCATGAATACGATTATTAGATAAAATAATTCCTAGTTCATTTTAAAAAAGAATGAGTTTGGAAAATCCCTCCAATTATAGAAGCCTCAAATCCTCCATATCAGGAAGAAAACCCTTTAGAATGGATTCAAGAGACATCTTAAGAATCTATTATGGCTCCCTAAATAAATCCCTCTCATTCACAACAATATCACTTACTAGGTACCTTTTCTTAGCAAAATCTCACAATGGTATCATGTATGAATTTTTCATCTCCTAATCCCCTTATTGATAATTCACTTAATCAATTGTTTATTAGGACTTGGGAGCTAGGTTTAGGACCTCATTTAGGGAATAATCATAAGGGTTTTACCTTGATATTAACAAGAATTTCAAATACATTGAATTCACCTAATCCCACTAGATACAATTGGAGAGACCCCTTTCATTGACTTTAAGCCTTTGATATCCACTTTGTTATCACTCAGGTTTTTTCCTTAGAATTTATCAAAGAAGGAATAGCCTGAGGTAACCACAAACTAATCTTTTAGACTCAGGTTCTAGCCAACCTAAGTCCAGAGAGGGCTCTCTCTTTATAATTTAACTTAGTTTAAATAAGATTTCAGGCTAGTTCTTAAAGTTCAGGGTTGTTTATTTTGATTTGGTGGTGGAATTAAGAAGATAGATGAACAGAGAAAATATTTAGGCCATTGGGCTATGGATTCAATCAAGAAAGGCTTAATTGGATTTGATTTATCACTGAGGTAAGAGTCCATAAGGCAGGCTAACACAACAAGAGAAAATATGCAAGTTTAAATGGATGAAAATCCTAACTAGGGCTAAGGGCAATGAAGAATCCTTAACAGGGATTAAGATGAAGAAAAGAAGGATGGCCAGTAGCAAAGGGCGATGACGAATCCTATACTACGAAAGTAATGAGGCAATTAAGAATCTCCAGACCAAGGTAGTTTAGAAGAAAACATAAATAAATCAGACAGTTAAAACAAAGAGCAATTAAGCTAATTCTGATGATAAACTACGAAA
>APFE030098366.1:0-11392 GCA_000404065.3 Pinus taeda
ATATTAACAAACTCACCATTAAAAACTTTTTATTATAAGTTTTAATCTTCTTACCACGTGGATATTTGGAACCCTCAAAATAATTAATTGGAAAACTACTATTTATTTTGGCCCATTAAATTTTTTTTATTATAAGTTTTAATCTTCTTATTGCGTGGATATTTGGAACTCTCAAAATAATTAATAGGGAAACTGCTATTTATTTCGGCCTGATAAGTAAAACTTACTATTTATTGAGGCCTGCTGGCTGCTGTAAAGCAAAACTTGACTATTTATTTAAATATGATATAAAATGCATTTATATCTTTAAAGATTATATAGTGGGCATTGTAAGTGACTATTTATTTAAACATAATATAGAATGCATTTATATCTTTTTTTTTTTAATAAAAATTATATAGTGGAATTGTAAGTTAGGAAAAACTTGATTATTAATTTAAAAATGGTTGCATTTATATATTTTTTTAATAAAAAATTCTATATAGTGGGGGCATTGTTTAAAAATTTCTATATAGTGGCGGCATTGTAAGTTAAAACATGAGCTTAAATATTTAACGTTCCATTAAAATTTCACCGTAATGCCCATAGTATAGTTTTAATCATCGAAAATTTTATGCTTAAGAATTTAGATTAGTACATAATAGTAACATAATAAATGTGTCAAAAACTCCAACCTCCCTACTTCAAAATAATATTACCAAGAAAGAACCCCACTTCAAAATAATATTACCACTTCAAAATAATATTACCAGGAAGGAAAGAATACAGAAGAATAATAAGTCTATGTAAAAAACTCCAGCCTCACACATTTCAAAAAAATATCACCAAAATAATATTAACAAGAAAGAATACATAGAAATAATACAAAAAAATTCAGGTTAGCAGATTGCTCCACATTCAGGTAGGCTCTGCGCTCAGCAACAGCAATTGATCATCATAATCACACATAATATTTCACTATAAACCCTTCTCCTCTCCATGAATAATGGATATCTTCTCATTGATCGCCAAAGATAATCTTACAGGCCGAAGATGACCTCATAGGTTCAATACATGAAGGTTCCCTTCAAATATATAGTAATAAATCCATGGTATTATGCGACTAGCGTTGTTTCATTCAACTCTATTTCCAATCAAAGGTTCATTCAACTCTAGTTCCAATTAAAGAAAGGGTAATAAGCTCAGTTTAATTTATAGATAAAATAGTTTTTCACCTAATTAAAATATTATTTTTCAGGAAAATTCACCAAAATCAAGGAATACAATTTGAATTTAACACCCTCTAAAAGCAATTTAGACTCTAAAGGAATGGAGGACATCATCTCCATGGTTACGTATATTAATTACAATGTGCCTTGGAATAAAGCACCTCTAATGTACTCTACATCAGGAATTCTCAACCCATTCTACCGGTACTTGAATTTCAGAGAGTAATGATATATGAGAGGGAGCCTCGTTCTCAAGTTTAGCAATTTCTACGTAAATTAGATTACGAGTGAACTCCCTGTAACATCTAATGAAGTCTTACCAGCGCTCGTGCCTCAAGATTGCCCCCACTTGGGCCCTCTCATGATAGTATGCTTTCCCATGTGATCTCTGTCTGATTGACACGACATCTAGGTGGATTTGAACTAATCCCAATACTAATGACACTTTTAGTAATCTATGTATAGTGCAGGCTTCCAATGATGCAGTCTCCCCTCAATAAAACTCAGATTGTGTGTTGTTTTGGATAGAAGGTTCCACCATGTAATTTCTAGCCACTCTCCACCAACTAAGAAAATCACGTCTACACTTTCAACCTTCTTCCTTAATTTCTAGAATAACAATTCCAGGTGAGCACCCATCCTAAAGCATCTTAGGAGCTAATAAAAGCCCCCACTACCACCGACTAGATTTTGGTAGTTATCAATAAACCAAATCATACTTTACAGGCGAGAATTCTTATAAAATGAATGTCAAGTTGTATATGCAAATATATGTTAGCTGGAAAATATGGGCTCCATCTTCCAACATAGACAATAGTAAGCAGTGCAGAGAAAAATTAAGACCACCCGGGGATGCATCTACTTCAGCTACAGGGTCCGGACCCAGATATCTGGTCCCTTGCACAAATAGAAAACATAATAATCCACAAAAAAAAATCCTCACACGTAGGACTCACTACCAAGATTATCGATATTCAACCAAAATAACGCAGCAACATCAGCAAGGGGAAGAAATAATTTTAGCCAGAAAATCTAATATTTTCACCGTGGAGAGAGGAATCCCTCCCTAGCAACTTGTCGGCAACGGTAGTACGAGTTGACGAGCACGCGGTAGATTTCCTCTAAATCATTTACGAAACATGCCACTAACAATCATACACTAGTTAATTTTCTATGCCAGGCCCACACCACTCTCTTTTGTAGTGCATGCCTCTCCGAAACCGAAAAAACCCATAAAAGAATACAGAAGGAATAGAAAATTACCCTTCCACCGCAGCTCCTCCAGGAGAATCAAAGCAAAATCCGGAACTTCATGTTGGAGATTCTACCAATCATGCTTCCTTCAAATTGTTCTAGCACCAGAGCCTTCCATCGTCTCGTCTCCTCCATGGACTTTAACTGGCTAAAAATCGAGCCTTCCCCCTTTATATCAGACACTGTATCTTCCAATTTGACGCCATTGTGGGCTTTACTGAAGGAATCCTTTATACTCTCATGGGTGAACTGCAAATTTCAGGGATCGCAGATGTCGTGGGTTTGCGGGCCGTCCTAGTCCTCTTCCTTGGAGAATATTGAAATTAACATCTGCACTGCTTGATTTCCTTTCCAAAAGAGAAATTGAGGAAATGAAGAAATCCACACCTGCAAACGCTGTGACTTCCCGGGATCGACATGGCAAACGGAAGGCTTAACGGCCTAACTATGTTCAATCCGACGGCAGAATCCACACCTGCAAACGCTGTGACTTCCCGGGATCGACACGGCAAATGGAAGGCTTAACGGCCTAACTATGTTCAATCCGACGGCAGACTTTCTTTCAATCGTCTAACACTAAAATCAACGGCCAATAAGGGTACAGCTGGCTTGGGAGGGGAGTTCTTCCCAGAGGGAACGCCTTACGGCGTAATAATATAATATTGATATATTTTTTATTTTTATTTTATTACAGAATATAAAAGTTGAAAATTTTTGAAATTTTAAAACTCTGAAAATATTGAATTTGGCTCAAAAAAAAAGAAAAAGTTAGTTGAAATATTTTGAAATTGTGCAAACCTTGCACATCATTTTTTTGATAGGAAAGGTATAATACTTTTTTTAATTTTTGGTAGAAGAGGTAGTAATAATAGGAAGGTTGAGTGGCCTTGATCATGCAAGCTAACCTAAATTGTTCGATAAGGAGCCCGCAGAGATTAAACAAGATATGCCAAATCATTCTAATATTATTTCTCACATAAATTCTTTTAAGATTCATATCAAATCCACCTTGTACCTGATCCCTAAAAGGCACCATAGTATATTAGACAGTTGGCATTATTTGGATGGCTAGTGGCAGTAAGTGTGTTGACATTGATGTCAACACCCATGCTGCGAGATGTGTTGGGCAGTTGGTATTGCCTAACAGATAGCAAGTATGTTGGCATTGATGTCAACCATACTAGTATGGATGTATATGCTAGCATGTTTGTTCCGGGGGGAGTCACATGGTTGCTGCAGTCTCTAGTAGAGAATCATCACAGTAGCAAGCCTATTGGAAAAGCCATAAAAATATGATTGTGCTAGCCGGGGAGTCCAGGATTCCAAGAACAAGAAGAAGAGTCAAGGCGCAAAAAATGGCAGAGAGTTTGTAGCCATGTTTCAGGTAGAAAATCGTCTCAAGCACTGTATCAAACCTTCTTCATTGGAAAGTGCTTTGAAAAAGATTTCAAACAGTATGTGGAAGTCCATAAATGGATCTTTGAATCAAAATTTATTGATAACCAAAGTAAGGATCTTGAAGTCCTTAGAAGTAAGCCGAATTTCGAGAAGCAGGCCAAATTTAGGAACGAGGAAAGCAGGCTGAATTTCTGAACTAGGAAGCAAGCCCAATTTTAGAACCTTAGAACTAGGCAACTAGGCCAAATTTCGAAACCAGTGAAGCAGGACAAATTTCAACACTGGGAAGCAGGCCAAATTTCAGAACCTCAAAACCAGGGAAGTGAGCTGAAATTTGGAAATTCAGAGGATCAGAGTCTCTAGACCTCAGAGAGTCGGAAGGAAAAAATATTGGAGCATTAGAGGTTTATTTAAAATAAACCTGAGACAACATGAAACAAGGGAGGCAAGCCAAATTTTGGCACCCCGAATGTCGAAACGTCAGGACCTCGTAACTTCTTATTAACGAAATCTTTTAAAAGAACCAAGGGTTGCAGGGAGCAAGGATTTACACAGAAAACCGTTTGCAAAACCAAGGATTGAGGGACCCTTTCTCTCTCCTTAGACAAACAATGTGGTAGTAGTTGATTGGCCCTCATGAGTTGATGGTGGCAAATGACATCAGCATGACATGGTTGTAACGAGGACACATGACAATCAGTTTCAACATTATTGAGTGGCCTAATGGGACAAATTTTCGTGACACGTGTCACCACTAAGGAGAAGCCATGTGGGGTTGATGACACAAGAATGATGTCACCTTGGAAGTATATTTCGGAGGTCAAAGATTTCGTAACTCCTCCATAATTTCATTTTGAGAAAGTTATGATACCAGGGAGCTCCTAATGTTGATTGGAACTTGGTCATGGAGCCCAAAGAACCAAGGGCGTAGAGAAAGAACACAAAGAGATAGGCCCACAGAAGGATCATGAAGGGCTTAACACCTAAGTGCTATGTAGAAGCCACGTGGGGTGTATGACAAGAGCATGATGTCATCTTGGAAGTATATCGAAGGTTGTAGATTTCGTAACTCCTCTGTAATTGCACTTTGAGAAAGTTCTGATACCAGGGAGCTTCTGATGTTGTTGGCACTTGGTTGTGGAGCCCAAAGAACTAAGGGAATAGAGAAAGAACATAAGGAGATAGGCCCCTAATAAGATCCTGAAGGGCTTAACACCTAAGTGATATGCCATCGGTTAGAACAGTGGGTCCTATGGTGGAAAAACAACAAGAAGTGAAGCAAAAGGGACTAAAGGTCAAGCTCAAAATATCACGATTTCTTAACATCACCTTAATAAAGTTACGAGATGTGTGGCTCCAATATTGCAACACAAAGGTGTATGAAGGATGAATGAGTTGAAAACTAAGAGTAAATGCATGCAAAAGAGTTTTTCACTGGAATAAATAACAATTATCAATATCGTTGAGTCAAGGGCGTCGAGGACGATGATCTTTATGGAAGAGTGTTGGGTCTGTCTTTTGTTCAAATAAGCTACCTCTCATCTCTCGTGCACGCTTCATTGAATTAAATGAATAATAAAGCCTTTGAACAAAAGATTTTATTATATAAGGGAGAACCATGTTTGAGGTATATGTTAGTCTCTAGAAGACAATTCAAAAGTATGTCCTAAGCAGTAAAAAGCCATACTGTTAGTAAAAGTTGTATTTAATGGAAGAGTTCCTTCTACAGTGTGACTGAGATTTATTTCTTAGTAGGTTGAAGGACACTCAGTTGGGCATTCCTTGTGTTAATTGTACTGCAACCACAATTGGTGAGTGAACAAATCCCATTCTTTGATTTAATGCTACAATGGTGGAATTCAAGCAATGAGACGCAATAGCATGATGGGGAATCCATGCATAGGTACACTTTGATAGTGTGAATGGAAGAGTGATGGCTGACAAAGACAACATCGATCACTGTGTTTTAGTGAAACAAAACCCAGTATTGCAGTTGAACAATTGGGGGGAAGCAACATTGTTGCTAGTGAGATGTGTGGAGAGCTTTTTGCATGAGTGTGTTGTTTTATGAGACCGAGTAAGCATGTGCTGCAAAGAAGAGGCTAAGAGTGCATATGCAGAGGAAAGAGGCCAAAAATGCCAAAGCAAAAGAAGAAGGTCGAGAGCTGACTATATGTTGTTGAGAGCAAGGAATGAGTATAGTGTGTTGCTATAGAGTGAGCAAAGGACAAAGTGCAGCATTGGATTAGTAGAGGAAACAATGTTGAGGAGAACATAGTTGATATCAAGTAGAGTAGCTACCATCTACAGAGAAAATTAGTTCCTTATTGAGTGTGGGTTGGAGCCTCCATACAAGAAGTTGGTGATCCCATCTCTAGTGGGTTTCTAAGAAAGATTGGGGGTTGATGCCTCCTCCAAGTTGGCGCTTTCATAAATATAAGGAATTGCAAGTTGGTGATTGCAACAAATCTGTGAAGTTGGTGCTTCACATGATGCTTCTGGTAAGCTGATCAAGTGTCTACAAAAGGAGGTAGTTGGTGCTTCCTACTAGTGGGTGCTATTAAGCAAACAAAGGGAGTTGGTCCTTCCTGACAGTGGTGACTCACAAGCATATTGATGTAATAAAGTAGGTGCTCTTATTTTTACATTGATAACAAAAACAAGCTTTAGTTCTTTTTCTCTCGGAAGGTTTTGCATGTTAAACCTTCATGTCTCATGTGTTTATTACTCATGACGTCTATGCTTTTATTGGTTGACATGACTATTTTTATGGTTTGTCAATGGTTACTCTCATATAATGGTTTCCAATGAGTAAAGATAAATTAGCAAAAAAGTTAAAATTAGCCTTAATACTGATTCACCCCCCTCTCAGTATTAACATTGTTTCCAACGATTGGTATCAGAGCTAAGTTCCTTTAGGAACAACTTAATCACTCAAAAGTAGATCAAAGGGAAAAAATGGCTAATGAAGGTTGGCTAACAAGAGAAGGAGTTCCATTTTTAAATGGATCAAAGTATGTACTCTGGAAGGTTAGGAAGCCTATTTAATTGCATTGGATGTTCATGTATGGTGCTTCTTATTGAATGGAGAAAAGAGTGAGAAAAATGAAGAAGCCAAGGAAATCATCATGAAAGGGATATCTGAACTAGATGTTGAGGAAGTAAGACATTGTGAGACAGCAAAGGAAATGCTAGACAAATTGCAATGTTTGTAAGGAGAAGATTGCAATGTGGTTCAAGAGAAGGTCGAAGAACCTTTTTGCTCAAGTAGTGAACCAGAACATGTAGTTGTTAGTAAGGGGAAGGCATCTAAAAGGAAATATGCTTAAAATATTGAAGATATTTGTTCCTGTGAGAAAACTGCTAATATTCACTCCAAGAATGGTAAAGAAGAAGACCTAGATGAGAGACCATGTGGCTCAGAAGGTAAGCTATTGCTTTGTGATAAATGTAAATAAATAAGTCACTCATTATCTAGATGTTCATGTGAATCACTTGAGGATAGAGATAGCCATGCATCTAATAGTAGTAATGAAGATAAACCTACTTTAGTGGCAATAACGAAAGAGGGAACCTCTAAAGAAGAAGATGGATGCCAAGTGTGATAATCCAGAGGAGAAAATAAGAGTACCCCTAGTAGTGATGAAGAAGGGATACCCCTTAGACCTATGGAAGACTCCATGAACACAAAGATGGTTTTATATCTCTATGGTGGCTCATCCAACACCTCTCATAGCAAAGAAAAGGATCTAGATGGAAGGATATATTTGACGAAGAAGTTGATCTCTACTCTAAAAGAGATCAAGGAGATATCATAAGAAAATCTCAAACAAAGGGAGCAGTTGCACAAGTGCGAGCTTGAGATTGAGAAGTTGAGAAAAACAATAGTTGATCTAAACGCTCAATAAGAAGAGGCTAGCAGATTGAATGGGAAGTTAGTCATTCATCTAAATGATGGAGAAGCTTACTGTGAGAGACTACAAAATGAAGTAGTCCCCTTGAGACATTACCTAGAAAGGACAAGTGAAGAGTTGTCTCAATATTAGAACCTTGAGGAGAGAAAAATGGCTTTGAATGAGATCCTTGTTAAGCAGGGATCCCATCTCATCAAAGTTGGTTTGGGTTTCGAAGAAAATCCAAGTTCCAAGATTGCGAAGGCTGAAGGGTCAACTTCCCAGATAAAGGCAGTTTGAGGTTCTAACAACAACAAAGGAAAAGAAGTTGTTGAACTTCAACAACTGAAAGGAAAGGATCAATAACAAGAGAAGAAAAGCCAACAACAATATGCTAAGAAGCAACAACAAGGAGAGAAATAGAAGAGAACCAAGCAACAATAGGGAACAATGCAAGGCAATAGCACATTCTTCCATGGAGGCACATGAAGAACCAACATAGGTCCTTTCCTTCTGAAGGACACCGCCTTTGAACAAAAGGTATTGTTAACTATTAGAAGCCTTTTCATGGTTATTGTTTCTCTTGCAATAATTTTGGGCATAAGGCCATAGACTGTAGATGGCATGGAAGAAAACAAGATATGTTGGGTAGTAGAAACCTAAGCATGCATAAAGAGACTAGAAGAAGGGATGTTGACAGTAACAGAAGGATTGAAAAGGGTGTTGTTAAGAATAGAAACTCCTATACCCGATCCTTATGCCTAATTGAATGCTAGAACTGTGGCAACTTTGGGCATGAGGCAACACGCTTCAGACATGGGGAGAAAAAGCATGCTTCTCAGTATATGCATGAAAATGTCGCAGCTCGGGATTTGAAGTCAAGAAGGAAAAATGGAGTAGAGGAATACAAGTTTCTCTTCAATTCTCAGTATCAAAATATCAATATGAAAAGAGGAGGAAGAAATTAGAAGAAAACCAGGAAGAATGGTCCTCTTAATTTTGTAGTAGACCTCGCTATAGGGAATAAATCAACAAGAAGACTTGAGTTAAGAAAGAGGACTTGAAGGAGAAGTTTACTATAGCCATGTGTAGCCAGGAGAAAGCCCAAACATGGGCAAAGAAGAAGCTAAAGAGTAATACTCTTGTCAGGAAGAAGAAGGAATATGATCTTCTAAGGCGAGTGGATCCCCTATTTCTCTTCAGTAAAGGAAGAGAAAGACCTCAAGGGAGGTCGAATAAGTCAAATGCAAGAAGATTGAAAGAATAGAAAGAAAGGTGCATCTGATTGTTGAAGTTATGGTCGAGTCCCCCTGCTAATTACAATAATGTATTTGTTTATTTCAAATGTATCAACATTGAAAGAGAGAGGAGTACAACCATCTTGGTTTTAGGGGGAGTAAACAACAACATCATATGTTGTGGGAAGAAGAGGATGAGCTGTAGCAAAAGTGTGGAATGATGAAAGGTCCACAAGATTTGTCCTCATGTAGATGCAAGGGAGGAGATGCATGAGATCAAAGAGAATTGGATCAAGGGAGGTTGCTTTATTAAGCAGTAACAGGAAACAATTGTCATCCTTAGGAAGAAAGATTGCACAAGAAAGGTTTACATCTTGGTCGAAATACTTTTATTTCATTTAAGTTGTGAATTTGATTTTTCATAGCAGTCTTGTGTTCATGAAACACAATAGGTACAAGATTTGGCTCTCCCTTAGCTTTCAATTGGTATCACTATGTCAATTGGTGGTATGAGTTCATATGGAGCAGCGTTTTATGAAAATGGGAATTTCTTTCTGAAAGGAAGTATTAGAGTTTTCCTCGTACATTCTCCAATTTGTATAATCCTTTTTGGTGTAATTGGTATTATATAAGCAACAATTTATATTTGGAGTAGCCTGATATCAAGAGGAGCATAGGTGGTTAATGTATATGCTAAGGAGAAGTGAGCATAGAGGATGAAGCCATAGGAGCAGTGAAGAGAAATCTTAATGCATTACTTATGGGCAGTATCTACATTCAGTAGCGGTACCATGAGCAATTTTAATTGGTAGAAAAGATGCATTGGCAAAGAAAGTATTCAGTCGACAACCACAAGGTGTCGAAAATTGGAGGTTTATTGACATGGAGGAAGTATATGTTCAAAAGGATCATATCACAGAGGTCAAATTTATAGAGTAGTGGCATCTATTATCCCTTGAAGAGACATTTGTAGAGAAGAATGCACAACAACAGTTAGACCCTCATAATTGACAGTCAGTGATTGCATGGGGGACAAGAAACAACTTGTAGCCCTTTTCCATTGATGTCAAGGGGAGAGGATCTTATTGGAGAACAAGTTGTGATGGCCCAAGTAGAGGAAAGAAAAACATTGGTGGCTCATACAAGGATATGTGTGGAAGTAGCATGAGGATTGGCCATCAATGCAGAGAAGTGAATAGGTGTTGCCATCTATGCCAAAGGGAGAGATTGTTGGACAATTGACATTATCTGTATGGCTAGTGCCAGTAAGTGTGTTGGCATTGATATCAACACCTATGATGTGATATGTGTTGGGAAGTTGGTATTTCCTGACAATTAGAAAGTGTGTTGGAAATGATGTTAACTAGACTAGCATGGATGTATGTGCTAGCATGTTTGTTCTGGGGAGAGCCCCATGGTTGTTGCAATCTCTCGTAGAGAATAATCATAGTAGCAGGCCTATTGGAAAAGACATAAAAGGATGATTGTGCTAGCTGGGGAGTCTAGGGTTCTAAACGCAAGAAGAAGAGTCAAGGTGCAATGAATGGTAGAGACTTTGCAACCATGTTTCAGGTAGTAAAAGGGCTCAAGGATTGCATCAAACCTCCTTCATTGGAAAGTGTGTTGAAAAAGATTTCCAATGGTATGTGGAAGTCCATAAATGGATATCAGGATCAAAAGTTATTGATAGATGAAGTAAGGATCTTGAAATCCTTAGGAGCAAGCTGAATTGCAGAATCTTGGAACTAGGGAAGCAAGTTGAATTTCAGAACTAGGGAAGTAAGCCAAATTTCAAAACTACGAAGCTGGCTAAATTTCATAATCTCGTAACTAAGGAAGCAAGACAAATTTCAGAATTAGGGAAGCGAGCCGAATTTCAAAACTGGGAAGTAGGCCGAATTTTGGAACCTCAAAACTAGGGAAATAAGCCAAATTCAGAACTTCGGAGGGTCGGATTCTTGGGACCTCAGAGGTTCACCACTAAGGAGATGCCACATGGGGTTTATGACATGAGCATGACATCACCCTAAAAGTATATTTCGGAGGTTAGAGATTTCGTATCTCCTCTATAATTGCATTTTGAGAAAGTTCTAGTACTAGGGAGCTTCCGATGTTGATTGGCACTTGATCATGGAGCCCAAAGAACTAAGGGCATAAAGAAATGACACAAGGAGATAGGCTCTCAGCAAGATCCTGAAGGGCTTAGCACATAAGTTCTATGGAGTCGCCATGTGGGGTGTATGACAAGAGCATGATGTCATTGTGGAAGTATATCAGAGGTCAGAGATTTCGTAACTCCTCTCTAATTGCACTTTGAGAAAGTTCTGATGTTATGGAGCTTCCGATGTTGTTGGCACTTGGTCGTGGAGCCCAAAGAACCAATGCCATAGAGTAAGAACAC
>APFE030098367.1:0-13368 GCA_000404065.3 Pinus taeda
AAACACATATGAATGGCCATCTATAGAAAGTAAATGAGACTTGCAAATCTAATTTAGCAATGCAGAGATAAGATGACAGTTATCTAGCATTAGACACAACAGAAAACCTAAATAACCTATTCAAGTGCAAGCATAGAACAAAAAAGAGAATTGACATTAAACATATAATAGCAAAAGAATCTTATATTGCTAGAATGAAGATGAGAAGCTTGAAGGAACAGAGGGGGAACAATCTCCAGAAGTTGAACCCTTATTACATCTAGTTTCCAACCTTTTATAGGCCTTTTACAACGCTCCTGAGCTCTCAAAGGCTTGGAGTCTTAATCTGTCTAATCTGTCTTGTTAATTGATTGATTCCCTCAAGAGGAAAACATGGCTTGGAGGTTTTATCCTTCTGATAGAGGAATAACCACCTTCAAATATTTTGGGTAGTTTGTTGCACTGTCTCGGAGCTCTCTTGTGCTAGAGATGCTTTATGATCACTTGTTGGTTTGGGATAAGTTGCATTGTTGATGCCTCATGATAGATTCTGTTTCAGGCTGTGTTGCGCTGTAGCTGCCCATGATATTTTTGTTTCAAGCTAGCTATGTTGGGCGTGTTGTGTTGTGTTGTGCCCTTTCAAATGTTAGAAATGCATGCTTTCTGTAAATACATAATAATGTCGCCATATTGTTTCTGTTTTAAACAGAAAACACAAGAATATTGTGAAATCACGCCCCTCTGTGTCCTTTTCGGACTTCAAAGTCCTCAAAAATGGTTTATTCATCCATCGGGTCTGCCCTTGGGGTCGCTATCGCATGTCGCACTCGACCTATTCTATGGTTCCCTTTGTATTTCATTTAAACAACGAAAACACAAAAATACATTGAAAATGGCTCCCTCCGGACTTGAAATAATATGTGATTTCATTCTGAATCCCATCGGGTCCAGGCTTCATTACTATCGCAAGTCACATTCGGCTTATTCCATGGTTCCATGTGTATTTGGAAATATGTGAAAAACACTGAGAAAACATGAAAAAATGGCTTCGGCGGACTTGAAATAATATACAATTTCATTCCGGAAACCCATCGAGTCCGGGTTTCATCGTTATCGCACTGCCCCAAGGTTCCTTTGTATTTCGTTTAAACCACGAAAACACACAAAAATGCATTGAAAATGGGCTTTGGCGGATTTCAAAAATTAATGCAATAGTGTGTACATAACCGTCAGGTTCGGTTATCAGGTCGCACATATGCCTGTGCATAGGCCCCACCCCTCGGTGCTGCTCTGTTGCGATATAGCGATGCAATCTGATTGCATTCGCTCATTACCGATGCCTCGGGCCTTTAATTTTAATCACCAATACCTCGCCGATCTGCCAATCCGATCATCAGAGATCGTTGATCGGCGGGGTCTTGTGCCCGTCCTTAAGTTATCTGTGCTGGCTAATATGTAATTTGCCACTTAGATCTGGGTCGTTGATCAACTAGATCTAACGGCTGTTGTTCCTTTGGACTGTTAAGCCTGCAATTTATGGGTTTCATTGTTTTCTTTGGTTTTTTACCTCCTGATAGTGTATTTCTACCCTTCCAAGGGCTCTACTCTTGCGTTTATTTTGACCTTTGGATGATTTTTAAGCAAATTTGGAGACTTTAAGAGCATATATGGATCCAATTTTGGGCCTGTTGTCAGCGAGGCTAACAGGGTAGACTTTACATTTTGAATTGAAAGCCTTGTATGTGTATACCCAAAAGTCCTTGTAAACTTCACGTCTTGAAATCAAGAAATAATCATAATAATAATGGGTATACTTCACATTCTCAATTCGAGAAAGGACCATTGTTGTGAAATAAAAAATTTCACATAATTGTTGATAGTGGATACACAATTTTCTAAATTTTAAAAAGAGGGGGATGTGAGATTGTAAACAATCATATAAATATTTATATGGGATGGAGATGCAAGATGTAAAGATTTAATTAACAATATTTTCTCAATTTTATTGTTTAAAATTATATTATATTGTTTAAATTTATGTGGGGATGGAGATGCAAGATGTAAAGAATTAACTAACAATATTTTCTCAATATTATTGTTTAAATTTATGTTGGGGCAACTTAAATTTTTTTCAAGTTTATTGTTTGAATTAATGTTATATTATTTTTGCTCTCAAAACATTCATAATAGTTTAAATTAACTTTTGTGAATTTAATTATAAATTATTATATTTATATTTAAAATTTAATTGTATTTATTATTTAAATTTAGGTTGAATGAATATATATGGTGGTGAGAGGTGTTTTACAATTAAGTATGATAGCGTTGTTGTAAAACGTTAGGTAAAATGTTAGGTGTTATGTAATGTAATATTATGTTAATTGGGTCAGTATTAAAATTTTAAAAAATTAAAAATTAAAAGTTAAACTTTGAACTTAATCTCTCTTGGCTCTTGGTAGATACTCATTTAAGATGGATCTAGGCTGGTAATATTTCTAATTTAATTTGAATTTATTAAAATTATGAATTAAAGAATTAATTATATTTCTTTATTTAAAGAAATTATTAAGTAAAGAGATATTTTTATAGTTCAATATAAAAGTGATGGATAATGCTTTTTGTGTGTGTGATGATGATGAGGAGGAGGAGGATTACACTTCTTTAAGATCAAATTTGGTGTATCAAACCTAAAGAAAGGTAAGGCATTACTTGGATTTCTTTAAAAATTTATTTCACGAAAGTATTCAAAGAAGTGTTCCAAGATCACCATAGTTTTGAAGAGTTAGAAGGTTAGGAAGGTTAGTAATGTGACAAATCTTTTGGAATTGAGATCTAATTTGGGTATATGCACTACATTCTAAGACAAAGTGATTTTCATCTTTAACCCTCTTAGTGTAACAAAGATAATAGATTCTTTCATTCCATGACATTTTAGAAATTCTTCAATGTCGAGAGTTTATGAGAATTTGTTTCTATTTTAGCAATGTTGATTTTATTCTTTACACTAATCAAAACATAGATATACTTTTTGATCTTCTAGATTACGCTGGTGATAATTTCTCCATATTTTAGAAATGTTGATTTTCTTCTTTACACTATGCCAAAATAGAGAGATAACTTCTTCTTCTTCTTCTTCTTCTTCTTCTTCTTCTTCTTCTTCTTTTTTATTTTTTTTTTTTTTTTTTTTTTTTTTTTTTTTTTTTTTTTTTCTTTTTTATCACACTACAATTTCTCCCTAATTTTAGATGTAATAATATTTCTATTATTATTTTTATTTTATAGAATGACTTCTTCATTTATTCCCTAACAATTTACTTTAGACAGCATCTTTATGTTATCCTCGCTTAAGTCATAGGTGATTTTGACTCAAGTTTGAAGCAATTTCATTTGTCTCTTGTCTTCCATGATGCTTATATCGCTATTATACAATAGATATATAGTCATAATCATGCTCTCAATGGGGGAAATGGTCACTTCTTTGATGAGGATATGATTGGGTGTATTGCTTTAATCTTAATATCATAAGTTATAAGATTATTTTAGATCTTCTCTATCTTTTTCTATGATTCTCTACATATACTCTATTTCCAAATTACATGTCGATATAAGATAATAGGAGTGATGAGAGCCTCAAATATGATTTTTTATCCTATATTTAAAGTTCCGTTATTTCCAATTGATTTCAAGTTAACACTAAAATTTTCACCCTCCATTTACCCTTTTCTAAATGTTATAGTTTTAGTTGGGTTTGTGATGATTATCAATTCTAAGATATTTGTATAAAAGCACTTCCTCTAAATTGTTGTTGTCATATAAAAAGTATTGTAAGTGATCTTTTAGGATTTTAATTATCATAACTTACATTTTGTCAATGTTAACAGTCATATTCATAACAGAGTAGAAATTGTTGATGTTTCTCAGTTGCTTGCTAAGATCATAAAGGATCCTCACAAAAATAACAATATCATTAGAATAAAGAAGAAGGATGACAACTATACTAGTGAGAATTGGGTTGGCATAACCTTCTTCTTCCAAATAGTCTTCTAAATTGTCAATTTGTATGCCATAAAGGGGAGGGGATAGGGGACAACCTTGTTTGATTCCTATATTACAATTAATTTATTTAAACTATCCCCTAGTGTTCTTAAACATGACAATAACATTCGCTTACAACCTTATTATAATGAATCTCAATTCCAAAGGAACTAAATCAGTTCTTCTAACATATTTCAAAGGTTTGCCTTGGGAACCATGTCATTTTTATTGTTTAAGTCAATCAAACAACAAAGGATATTAGTTTTATTATTGTGACACTCCTATGTAATGATCCTAATCATAATAAGGTGGCCCATAGTTGACTAATGGCTCATAAATCCAACATAGTCTTTAGCTCTTTATTTTTGGCTTTCTAGCCATATGCTATTCTACTCTTTTAAAATAATTCTATATAGATGGGTTAATATGAGGATGGTAATAATGACACCATAATTAGAAGGATTGTTTCTATCCCTAATTCTAAATGTAGGTATACAATGAGGCTTTGTTAGGGAAGCCCTACTTGACTGCTAAATTGAATAGGTTTCGTATGTGAGTGATGAGGATAGACACTCCGATTTTGGATATTTCAACTTAGTAGCCTTTAATGTCCATAGATTTCCATTTTGTGAGTAACTTAACCCCAAAATATATGTCTTTATAGGAAAAAATAAATAAAAATTAAAAAATCATATTTTATATAAATGTTTGGAAATTTTCCATTGCATTAGGGGATTCGTAAATATTTTTAAAGTAGAAATTCTAGGACCTCAAGGGAATCATATTATTTTATTTACTTTTATTAGTCAAAATATGCCTCCATAATTTCTTAGGATCAAGCTTAAATAAGTGAAAAAGACGTGATTTCTATTTCTATAGTACATTTTGTTCCTTTTGATTATGGATTTTTACCTATTTAACTTATTGGATTTTAAGGGATTGTTAGAAGCACATAATGGATTTTCTAGCAATTTTACACTCATTATCATATGAAGGGTGGGTTGTTCTATTTTTCTTTTCATGTAACACCTCGATGGAGAACTTGTTAAATGGAAATAGAAAGGGTCATCTTAAAATTATGATAAATATCTTCAATATTGTTCTTATATAATAGAAGATTCAATTCATTATTTAAATCCTTTAAGAAAATATTAGCATTGTTTTTGTCGAAAAGAAAGTGCTTTTGGTTATCAGAATTTCCTTCAATGGGGATTTTGTGCATGACAAATTCTAGAGTTAGAGTTATAAGTCTATGATTATAGTAAATTTTGTGGTTGTTTAAAAGCTAAAAAATTACTATTTGGTTGCATATGGGGATATCTGATATCATATAATCCATGACATCATTTCCTAGCCCAAAATTACAAGAAATTTGGTTGGATTTTGGCCATTTCATTAAACCATTGAAAAATATTAAATATTGAGAGCTATAGAGATTGATTAACTCAGTGCTAAGCAAATTCACAATCAGGTTTTCAAAGTTCTTTTGTATCTATTAGCTAAAACAAGGTCCTCACCTAACCATAAAGGATTAGGGTTGGAATTATTTTTTAAAAGAATAGCTTGATTAGTTGTGATTCTAGTATTAAGTCTCTAACAAGACAATACTAGTCTTTAGCTCTTTATTTTTGGCTTTCTAGCCATTTGCTAATCTACTCTTTTGAAACAATTCTATAAAGATTGGTTAAATCGAGGTTAATCATAATGGCACCAAAATTAGAAGGATTTTTTTATCCCTAATTCTTAAAATAGGTATCTAATGAGGCTTTTCATCCAAGGTTTAGGGAAGCACTACTTGACTGATAATTGAAGAGCTTGTGTATGTGAGGGATGGGGATAGACCGTCCAATTTTTAATATTTCAACTTAGTAGCCTTCAATGGCCATAGCTTTCTACATTGTGAGTCACTTAACCCCAAAATATGTCTTTTATAGAAAAATAAAATTAAAAATAAATCATCTTTTTGTATAAACATTTGGAAAGTTTCCATGGCATAGGGGATTCATAAATATTATCAAAGTAGAAATTATAGGCCCTCAAGGGAATCATATTATTTTATTTATTTTTATGAGTCAAAATTTGCCTCCATAATTTCTTATGACCAAGCTTAAATAAGTGCAAAAGACTTGCTTTCTATTTCTATAGTACATTTTGTTCCTTTTGATTATGGAGTTTTACCTATTTAACTTATTGGATATTAAGGACTCATTAGAAGCGTCCATAATGGATTTTATAACAATTTACACATATTATAATGTGAATGGTTGGTTTTTCTATTTTTATTTTTATGTAACACCTTGATGTAGAACTTGTTAAATGGAAGTAGAAAGGATCATCTTAAAATTATGATAAAGGTATCTAATATTGTTCTTATATGATAGAAGATTTAATTCACTATTTAAATCCTTTAAGAAAATATTATCATTATTTTTTTCGAAAAGAAAGTTCCTTTGGTTATCAGAATTTCTTCAATGGGGATTTTGTGAATGACAAATCTTAGAGTTAGAGATAGACACCTATGATTATAGTGAAGTTTGTGGTTGTTTAAAAGGTCAAAATTTATTATTTGGCTACATATGGGGATATCTAATATTATATAATCCATGACATCATTTCCTAGCCCAAGATTACAAGTCATTTGGCTGGATTTTTTCCATCTCATTAGACCATTACAAATTATTAAATATTGAGAGCTACATAGCTCGATTAACTCAATGCTAAAAAATTTCACAATCAAATTTTCAACGTTTTTTTTGTATTTGTTAGCTGAAAAAAGGTCCTCACCTAACCATGGATGATTAGGGTTGGAATTATTTCTTAAAAGAATATCTTGATTAGTTGTGATTCTAGTATTAAGTCTCTAGTGGGATGCTACTACCTTCATTTCTCAAATTGTAAATATCTTCTTCTAAGTTAATTATATAGAAAAAAAATTATCTATATCATTTTATTATAAAAAGTAGAATTAATAGTTGTGAAATAAAAAATTTATACACAAACATTCTTAGCATTATTGTTTAAAATCCCATCTATATGTACTTATTGAGAGGGTCTATATTATGAAGTTGAAAGTGAGGATAATTTTGTTTTCTTAATGTAATTGTAACACACCCAATCCCCTCCAAGCCTTTGTGAGGGTATGAAGTGTACATGCTCAACCCCTAAGATTACTTTATGGAGGTGGGGTATCCAAATTTTATCTTCTTTTAACCATCTCAAACCTTTTTTTGGGGTCGCCATTGTCTTCTACTCACCAAGATACTTCCAACAATATAAAATTCATCAAATTCTAAGATTTGAACATGAAGTTGTGGCTCTTAGAAGTTTAAGCCTTCTTAATGCCATGCCAACAATTGTACCATTGAAATGTGGCAAACACGTGGTAGTCTAATTCCATGTGTAACCATAATCTTGTACCATATTAGTCATCTAACATATGGATGACACATGGCATCCCTTCGCTCATTTCTTACCATTACATAGTGTGTCATCCATAGCCAATCACATTAGCTTACTAGGTCATATATCGATTAGGGTGGTTTCAAATAATCCTTTTATAAATACATTAGATCTCTAGATATTTGGACTTTCATATATCTAAATGATCCCATTAAATCACTTAAATAGAAAAGTCACATCTAGATATCCATATTACTATATATTTGGGATTCACTTATCTGGAAGATTCCACAAATTCATTTAAATAAAAATGTTGAATCCATATTTCTAGAATTCACTTATTAGAAATTTTCCCATAAGGCTATTTTATTTTAAAATTATGACCTATATATTCCTATATCATCTACTTCCATAGATTCTACATCATTCTCCTTGGTACTACCCACCTAACCTTCCACATCAATGCTACACTCCTTCTCGGCCATGTCCTCATCCTTGTATGTGTGAGTCATTATCTGGATCTCTAGATATCTAGATATACATGTCCAAAAAAACCTAGAAAGGGAAAATTTCCATAATTATGTATCATATACTCCAAGTCTCCACATCATCCGCTACGTCGATAGCTGCATTGACCACCAAAACATTTCCTTTAGCCATTCTGGCACGTTAACATGTCATGTTACCATATGATGTCATCTTGAATTCTCCACATTTCCATCCCAACATGACACATCAACATCCCATGTCACACCTCTACTCACCTAGGTGGTTTGGGTTTGCTCACATGGTCTCCATGTTTCCCCAAGTGCTTTGCTTCATTGGCATATAAATCTAGAATTATTATTATTTTCCAAACACTTATATTTCATAAAGTTATAGATTCCCAAACCTCTATGTGATCTTGTTTGAGGATTTCCCAGAACATGAGGTTCCATCACCACAAGGTTCCACCCATCCGCCCATATGATATCTAGGTATTTATTTAAATTCAATTTTAAATTTTCTCGGATGCTTGAATATATGAAACATTCAAATCACTCCACCTCTGTGCATACCATAATAGATATAGATGTATGAATATCAATATATGTAGATATTTAATACATCCAATCTTCGTCGGTCTTAATCAAGACCAAAATAATTTTATATGCCTAGATATCTGGATATTCGAGTCTCCATACTCCACCATACTTCCACAACTTATCCCTTTCTCTACTAGGCCTTTGTCATGACCACCATTGGCCCGTGTGACTAGGGGCTAGGGCTAGTTCTCGAATCACCAAAACTTGATAAAGTTACTATGACTTCTCAAATGAAAACTTTTCCCTTCTCCATGGCTAACTCCAAATTCTAAAAGATTCAAATAAATTCCCAAATAAATTTTAATGGTACATAGATCCTCGTCAACCTATAAATACATTTACAACCTTTCAAATCATTTCCATTAATTAGGCATTCTCTCAAATGAATTCAAAGGGAGGCCCTTTAACCAAATCCACAAATGTAGCCTAGCTGAGTGAGACTCTTCTAACTCATTAGAATATGAAAATTGCATGCTTTAAACACGATACATATACACTTAGACAAACTATAAATATTGTTTATCTCTATAGGAAAAAAAGGTCCTCCCTAGCCTCATATGAGTTGATTATTCATGTATAGACACCCATGAACACACATATAGTAGATTCATGATATCCCAAGGCTCTTGTGAGTTCTATAATAGATTTTAAACTATGATCCTTGGTTATCCAACTAGGACATCTACCATATCCCTTCTAAGGTCTTTGTTCAAGGAATACCCGCAAGTCCTCTCATCCCAACTAGGAATATAACTCAGCTTCTCAATACCATAGCTCTCCTAATAAAGGTTATTCATAATAGTAGATACCTAAGGAACCTTCCTAATTTAACTTTTGATTTTCATCTCACATGACAATACACTTTAATAATACTACAAGTAAAGATACTTTAATGACAATCTCTATAAATAGAGTTCATTCTTATGAACATTAAAAATAGTTACTAAGCACAAATAAAAATGCTCCAACTCATCATTACATACATAATTAGAAACTAATCATAAAAAAAATCATGAAACTTTGAACAAATATTGGCATTTCATGGGAGAGAGAATATTGCACTTATCTAGTTTGATTTGAGAGTTGCTTGAAACTGAATAAGGGGGAGGCACTCTCCACCCAACCATAGACTCAACTACATTGTATTTTTCTTGTGGCTAGCTACCCCTAAGCTAGATTTGATGCCACAAGAGGAAAAATCAATCATCCATTAGCAAGGTCCATTATAGGGTAGAGATATATGAAACTCTCCTTCATACATAGAAATTACTATGTTGCCTTTCAAGCCACTGACCCAAGGCATGTTACTATTCACATATGCCACAATTAGCTTGCATAGCACAAAGGGGGTATTTCTTTACCTAGAAGTCCCTTGGAACCTCTCTTTTCTCATTGCTTCTCATTTTTACTCAACAAAATAACCTAACTAATTCTTGGCCATATCTCTTTCTAGTTTAGGTTTAGGACTTAAACAATTATTTTTCTAACCAGATCAAGGATTTTTAGATTCTTCACGGGTTTTTGTTACTCATAAGTTTCTCTACATAAATTCTTAACTATGTTTCAATTTTAGAGCCCCTTATGTGTCTCTGACTCCTTTCCACGATTCTGTCTCTATCTTGACACCCATGCCCTTCTCCCCTAGCTCTGTCTCTACTTGAGATTTTTTTCCTATTCCACCTTTTGGACTGCATGGAAAGTTCATAAATATCTACATGGGTTCATTTCCCATATTGTTAGGACAGTCTCATACCTCTTCTATCTCTTCTCATATTTGTTGGAAGTTGGTAGTTACACCACTAGTTCCTTCATTTTCTAGTTTCTGGGATATTTATACTGAGCATTTAATTCATGGCAAGATACTTATCCTATTAATGTATTTCTAAAAATTCTTCATGGTTTCCTTTTAGGGATCCCTTTCATGGCATTGAATTATGTGTAGTCTCCCCCCTTTCTTCAACTTCTCAACTATATATATAACATTACATCACATTTTATCAATATATCCATGTTGGCCATTTCTAGTAATACAATTCCTAATTATAATTAGAAATGTGGGGTGTTGCAATCCCCTATCCCTCAAAGGAATACCATCCTTTCTTTTCTACTATCCATAGTAGGAACTATGTAGAAAAAAAAAAATGGGTATACCATTTTTAGGGCATCCTCCAATACCCATGTGGCATCACATGCTAAAAGCACATTCACTACACCTTGACTTGCATGATGGCTAGATTATGGAGCAATATATCCTTCCTGTCCAGTATGCATTGAGGCTCCAGCTTAAATTATCCTTTGGGTTCCACTTGAATCACAATCCAATCAATGGTATGATTAGCATAATTTATGTATGTCTTAAGCAAAGATACATGGAATGCATTATGTGTTTTCGTAGTAAGAGGTAAGGAAAGCCTATATGTCACTAGCCCCACTCTCTAAGTTTTCAAATGTTCCACAATATTGAGGTGCTAACTTATCACAATTACCCATTCTTAGAAAACTTCTCTTGGGTTTCATATTGAGATATATATGCTCTCCTACTTTGAACTCCTTATAATTTATACTCCTGACTAGATGGTTTTTATATCAATCCTGTGATGCTTTCAAGTTCTACCTGATTTTTTCCGCTTCTTGTTCCATTTCCTTTAGCATGTGCGGTCCAAGTGTGATCCAATCCACTATATTATCCCAATTTATTTGGATATTGAATTTTCTACCATATAGTGCCTCAAAGGAACTCATTTTTGTAATTCTTGGTAGCCATTACTATAAGAAAATTCTAATAGAGGTAAGAAATAATTATGTGACTTCTTGGGATCATGCATAACATACATCCTTAGCATATCTTATATCACCCTTTTTACATTCTTTTTTTGTCCATCTATCTGAGGATGGTAGGATGCACTAAAAGGAAATTGCATCCCAAAGCCTACAAGAAAATATTTCTAGAATTTTGAAGTGAATTTGGCATCTCGATCAAATATGGTTTTCTTGGAAATGCAATGTAATATGAAATTTTCTTCCATAAAAATGTTGGAAATGTTAATTTATTTATAGGTGGATTTCATAGGAGTGAAATGATCTTCCTTGTTCAATTTATCCACCACTAACATGATTACACCATGTTGCTTGTATGTTCTTGGTAATTTAGTAATGAAGTCCATAGATATGACTTTCCAATTTCATTATGTAATTTTGGTTGGTTTCAACAACCCTACTAGGTGTTTATGCTCAAGTACTTTAACATGTCGACATTCCAAAAATTTAGCAATGTAATGAATAATTTATTTCTTCATCCTAATCTTAAACTATAATTTCCTTGTGCTATTATGATTTTATGATAACCCAAGTGACTTGAATAAGGCCCCTTATGTAGTTCATTTGTTATGAGCATCTTTATGTTTGCTAAATTTAGTATGTACAATATGCCCTTGTACATCAACAATATATCCTCTTGTATTCTTCACACCTTGGTCCCTTGGGCTCTTGCTCGAAGCATACATAGTGGAAGTTCTCATCACCCTATGGGGAATCTCTAATTCTTTCTTTTATATTTGACTCACATATTCTTACTACTACTAGGTGTATTATTCACCTGCTCCAATTGAGTGCATTTGGTGCTTGGTTCTCCTTTGATTGAACTCACTAATGAAATCCATCCATGTATCTTATTTGGAATTCAACTGATGTTGGTTAGATAAGTATTTCGTTCCACTATGTTGTCTCATTAGAAAAAATATTATTCCAAGCAAGTAGTGTCTCCACATATTTAATTCATGTAGAATGGATATAAGCGATATAGCACGTGTCATATAATGTTTCTCATGATCATTTAATTTCCTAGATTAATAGTTGATCACTTGTCCCTCTTTCATTATAAATCCTTTGAGTCCTTCCTTGCAAATCTCTACACAAGCTAAGAACCCTTTGTTTGGGTTTTCAATCCTGATAATATGTGTGTTAGTCAAAAGATGTTTCAACTATTGAAAGCTTGCTTCACACGCTGCTGACCACAAAAATTTCACCCCTTTATTCTAAAATAAATTAATTGGATGACCAATTTTTAAAAATCCTTGAATGAATCTCCTATAGTATCTAGTTAATCCCATAAATGGTCTCACCTTTGACATGTTTTGAGGTTCCATCCAATAGATGGTTTACTAGATCCTCTCAAGGTCTACTAAAATCCTTGCCTCTAAAATTGCACGACCCAAATAATATACTTGTCTCTAAAATAAATGACACTTACTAAACTTGGGATATATTCAATGTTCTCTTAGTACTTGCAATATTATTTTGAGGTGTTCCTCATGATCCTCCTTGGTTTTTTAGTATACTAGGATGTCATCAATAAATAAATAAAACCAAACTTATCCAAATATTTGTTGACGATATTGTTCATTTCACACATAAATGTAGTTAGTGCAATGGTAATATCGAATGGAACAACTAAAAACTTGTAATTCACATACCAAGTCTTGAATGTACTTTTTCCGATGTCCTCATCCTTGATCCTAACTTGATGATATTCAAACCTTGAGTCAATCTTTGAAAATATTGTGACTCCTCCTAACTGAACAAAGAGGTCATCAATCTTAGGAAATGGGTACTTGTTCTTAATGATCATCTTGTTCAGTTGTCTATAATCAATGCATAATATGTGGGTACATCATTCTTCTTGACAAATATTGTTGGTTCTCCCTGTTAGGACCCCACTATGTATCATTTTTGCTACATATTTTGATACCACTTTACCCTTATAACCATGAATCCCAGTATCATTTTCATTCGCTTTTCCCCAAGGTATACAAAAACCTCTTCTTTATTATATGATTAATCTGTTTTGCATTTAATTCCATAATACTCTTAT
>APFE030098379.1:0-11171 GCA_000404065.3 Pinus taeda
TTCTGCGCACCTACAGCGCTTTTATCAACAGTTGTTTTTGGTGATTTTCGAAATTGCGCTGACGTGACGTGACGTTACGTTCAAAATCTTAATTAGTCGTCGAATTAATCATTACTTATTCAGTTTTTTTTGGAGTTTTCTATAATGCGACTTTTTGGAGATTCCGCTGACGGAATCCGGAGGAAGAAATGAGTTTAAATCTTGATTGTTAGCAGTTAAAATGGTTTTTTAACTGCATATTTAGATTCAGCGCCCTGAAAAACCCCTGGGAGCCATCGATTGTGCAGAAACTAGCTATCAAACTTGGGATTCCAATGAATTGCTGCCGAATTTTGACCAGAAAAATCCGCCGGAAAGACTTTCAAAAAGTCGCATTATAGACTACTTTTTTGGTGATTTTGGAAATTGCAGCAGACGTGACATAACGTTCCGAATCTTAATTAGTTATGAAGTCGTCGAATTAATCAGTACTTGTTCACATTACCACTAGGCGGGTTTATGAGTGGAAAATCAATTGCATTTTTATTTTGTTTCAATTATATTACTCACGATTCCTTGTTCGTTAACGAGATTGTATATTAGGTGGAAAATGTGATGTAAATAAGTTGTTTACAGATTGTATTAAAAATTGTAGAATTGAGACTTTTCTGATCCATCATATTTATAAGAAGAGCTTTGGCGTAAATCACATGAAAAGACTTTTGTCCACGCGTTTCGAACTAACTAGTGTGGTTCATCATCAGGATAAGTTGAAGAATCATATCTATGCCAGATATGATTCTTCAACTTGTTTCGAAATGCGTCGACAAGGTCTTTTTTCATATATTAAAAAATATTAATAATTTAAAAATAGAATGAAACAATATTGAAAATTTATTATAAATATATGTAAAATAATAAATAAAAAATTAGTTATTCTAATTATAATAAAAAATATAAATAAATGAACTAAACATCGTTTCTCTGCTATTATAGTCTTTTATTGTGTTAGTTTCATAATAGATAATTGTTTAATATATTGTGGCTAAAATTCTCAAATATTATTATTTATATTTTTCATAGTTTTTTGTTTATCATATATTTATTTCTAAATATTAATATGGTATTAATGTGGTTGGACAATATTTATATTTTTCATAGTTTTTTTGTTTATCATATATTTATTTCTAAATATTAATATGGTATTAATGTGGTTGGACAATGAGTAGTAAGTAAAGTACAAAATGAATTTATCTACAACTCTATAGTAGTGATAGTTATAAGAAATTTGTTTCAGGGACCTTCTTTTTATAGTTAGTGAGTGGTAGGTTGGAGGTACTGTTTATTGTTTGAATTTTTATTGCTTCCAAGTCGGGTTTTTGGTGTGCTCCATTTTTTGTCGGGAGCTCGTTGGTTACTTAAGCAATTTTAAGTCTCGTTTTTAATCATGGTGGTTGTCTAGTTCAGTTAATGTCTTCTTTTGGTTAGAGCGTTCTTTTATTTGAAGTCTTAGATCATTATTGTTTAGGTTATTTGCTTGAGCACTACAAGTTGGGTTGACGAGGGTTCTCATACTAGTTGTAGGTCGTAATTTAAAAGTTGGGTTGACGAGGGTTCTCATACTAGTTGTAGGTCACAATTTACAAGTTGGATTGATGAGAGTTCATTTACTACCAGTTTGTAGTTATTTAGGTAGTCTTCTGTCTCATATTATGGTTGTTATTTCTACGTTGGGTCAATGTTTTTTGTCCTCTTTCTCCACAATTTTAGGTCTAGCCCCTCCTTTGAAATACTACAATCCTCCCCTTAGTGACTCTTGAAAACTTGGACCTTACAGGGATCTCCTTTCCTTGTCCAATCTTGGTTTGTAGAGTCTAGTACTCAAGTACCTTCTCTGTATGGTTTTAAAAGGGTACTCCACAATCACATAAACTTACACTGCAAAGTCTTTATGTAGCCTTCACACTTCATATATCACTGTCGTTTCTCATGGTACTGTCTCGTTAGTAGGTTCTCTCTAATGAGTCATTCAACCATAGTCAGTAGAATCTTGCTTTGCAGGTTTATTACTCTCATGGCGCTAAGGTTATGTGCTTCTAGTCATAGAGGGGGAACCTCAGGGTCATCTTCCTTGCGGTACAAGAGGTTATTTGGTTGGGAATCAATTTCCAACTTTTTCAATGCGATGCCTTCAGAGGTACGAAAGTAAATTCTTCAGTTAGAGGCCAAGGAATTTGGTGATCGAACTTACTTTTCAGATCTGACATTGGAGGCAACAACTGCAAATAGATTGTGAATCTAGGGAAGTTTCGTAAGCGAAGGATCCATTTCCTACATTCCGTTACTCATCAACGTCAAATTGAAACTCTTCTTAGTATGGTCAGAAGAGATACGTAGGTAGACAACTACAAACTTTTTCCAGGTCGAGAAGACATCAAGCACATTCTCAAGGACATCAGATACAACTTGGATGATATAGTTGTTTGATTGTCCAACATCGAATGCTATGCAATTTCAAACTCAGACACTGAGTCAAATGAGCACTTGGACGGACGTGTGGTCATCAATGCACCAGCACAACCCTCTCCTCAAGCCAACTCAATCACCTCATCACCAGTTATAATTTTGGACTAAGAAGTCCAAACAAAAATCGACATGCTGACTTATTTGAAGGAAAAAATTTTCTCCTGGTTTTGGTCAGTTTTTGTCTCCTTTATTACATATATTTGTATGTTTAATAGTCTATTGTTCCTGTCTAGTTGTTAGTGTCCAACTAGAATAAGTTTTTAATAGCATCATTATCTAGGTACAAAATCCAGTTATTCATTCCTATATCCTCCTACTTTACTTAGTTTCAGAAACATCCATCCATCCATAGTTGGAAATGTATATTTTGAAACATATGTAGACTTTTTTGCTATTAATAGAAATCAACTGATGAATTTACCAACAAAAAAAAAAAGAGTTGTAAGTAGAGTATGTAAAGGATTTTTAAGTGCAAGTCATTATTGTCCTTTTTTTCCTTTTTTTTTTGGGGGGGGCTTATTTTATAGTTAAATATGAATATGGTATCAATGGTGAGTATGAGTTGTATGCTCAGTATTTTATATTTTCCCCCTACTTTTAAATATTAATATGGTATTAACAGTGAGAATGAGTTGTATGCAAAGTATGTAAAGGGATTTGAAAGAGGCTGGGCTTGTAAAAGGATGAATTCTATACTTTAAAATATTAATATGGTATTAAAGGTGAGAATGGGTTCTATGTAGAGTATGTAAAAGGATTCACGTGAGGGCAAGCTTGTATAAAGATGAATTCTACTATATTTGACAAAGTATTATACCTCTTTTTTTTCAACTGAAAGAATCATGCCTGGAGCAACTTTCGAGCACACATAGTCTTGCCCAAGATTGGACCATGAGACCTGTGGGACCAAAACACCACACCTAACCATTGGGCCACATCTACCACAGCAAAAGTATTAAAAGAGTGAAAGAAACAAATTTGGTTTGGCTTTGTAATCACAATCACTATTACTATTGCAACACAAGGATTGTGATACTGAGGTTATTTCAAATGGTAAATTAACGTTGGATGAAGTCAAAGGTAAAATTAATTCATATCTTAAAAGTTTCTATTAATTTTTATTATAAATGGTAAAAATAGTTAATTTCTTCATTATTAAAATAATTAAATTTTAAAATTGTTTAGAAGTAGTATGGAAATTTTAAAAAAAGTTTATTAATAAAATTGATAAATTAATCTCAGGTTAAAAATTTATATATATGTTTAGCCCAAGGGTTAGTTAAGTGATCTAGAGCCACTAAAACTTTTTTTGATATTGTTGGTATTGACCAGGTTCAAAGTTCTTTGGAACAACCCTATTCAAGGTGTGTGTGTGGTCTATAATATATATATATATATATAATACCTTGATAACCATAACTAGTAAAATATTAATAAATGCCTATTAGGACTTTGATATGTAACCCTAGTCTTGGATAGTTTAACTTGTATATTTGGTTAGATAAAAGTAAAATATATACAATTGTAATTTATATTTCATATTAATTCCTAAAATTAAAAGGTATGGGCGTATAAATTAAAACCCACAACTTTTAATTTATACACACATGCACACATTCATCCATTTATAGTTTGGATTAACCAATAGAAATTATTAAATATTTTAGGACTCTTACTACTCGTATTTAGGTTTTTTATCGGTTTTTTGTTTGTTTGAATTTAGGAATTATATGAAGTAACTCACTATCTTTTATATTGTGTATTTTTTCTACATAATCCATTTTCTACTAATCAGAGCTAATCTTTGTATAAATTAATATAAGTTTGCTACTATTAATGAAAGCAAGAGATTATATAAGAAGGAAGACTTGGCGATGGTGGGACAAAGTGCTTCGATTAGGGTTTCTGGTGCTAGGGTTCTGGAAATGAGGCGTCTGAAGCTGATCCCCCGCTCCCTCCATTGGCGCCGCAACAGGAAAGGCTGCAGGAATGGTTCCGGTATTGCTTACCATGTAAAGATTCAACAACAGGGGAAATCGAGCGCCACAGGAAAGGCCGAGGCTGTTCTGGTCGTCGGATGCAGAGGCCGAAGATCATCCAGCATTTCGCACTGGATCTGCTCAGAAGAAGAAGAAAATCCAGCCAGGGTTAACAAAAGTCATGATATGCCTACCCAGAACAGTCGATACTCTGTATCTCATATTCAGAACTCTCTCAGCTTCCTGGATCTGCTTGGAAGGAGCATCTGGGATCTCTTATGGGTGGTAAGAAATGACAAACCCAAAAATCATTGGACTCTCACCTCATTTTTTCACAAGCCCCTGCGGCCTATTCAGGAAAGGGTCTCCCTCCAAAGCTCCAGCTTCCTCTCGTCTCAGATCTGTAGAGGAAAGCAGAAGTTTGATCACTCCGACTCATTCCAGATCTAGATCATGCTCATTTCTGGCAAAACTCTGCTACAATGGGTATGCTCCTCGGATCTAGTGCAGGACCTCAAGCAATGCCTGGAATATAGGTTGGGGATTCCCTTTACATCGCAACGACTCCTCCATGAAGGTAAACAACTTGAGGATCTTTATCCCCTTTAATTTTACAACATTAAGAGAAATGCCTCCATCATTTTTACCCTTCGTTTGAGAGGGGGAGCTGTTGGATAGTCTTCTTCAGCTACGGCTTTTTCATACAAAGATGTAGTCCATGCTCAGAGGCCCAAGAAAACAAATCCACCAACTCAGGCCCCCAAATCTTTTTTGGTGGACAAAATGGAGGAAACCCCCTCCATTGAAATAAAGCATCCTACGCTAGATGAGCAAATCCAAAATTATGCAGAGCATGCCATTATTTGCATGTTGAATGGGCTATGGCCATGCACAGTAGATCCCTACCAATGGATTTAATCTAACTGGAGCAACAACTACAACGTTCTCCTCTGCTCAAAGGGTTTCTTCATTGTAGTCTTTGCTCACAATGAAGACTACCAAAAGGCATTAACTGAAGGCCCATGGTTTTGGGGCTCAATAGGTTTATTTCTCACTCCTTGGTTCCCAGATTTCGATCCCTCTATAGCAATCATCACCAAGCTCCCCATCTAGGTCAAACTTCCTAATCTCCTGGTGCATCTTTGGCACTTTGCTGTATTCCAAGGAATAGGTGATTCTCTAGGCAGCTTTCTAGCCACATACAACTCTAGAGGGGAAAAAGGCTTATACACCTTCACCAGAATATGTGTAGAAATAGACATCAGTAAAGGTCTACCTGATCAGATCAATCTCAAAATTGGAGATTGCCACTGGACTCAGACCCTGGATTACGAGAACACAGCCTTTCGCTGCCGAAACTGTCATCACATAGGGCACCTTCAGAGCTCTTTTCCTTCAATGTCTGCCCAAAAGAAGAAAGCCAATCCTAAGTCGAAATCCAAAAGCTAGAAGCCTCATGATCCTCCTCCCATGGATGATTTTGACTCGAGCTCAGATGAAGAGGAAGGGGATCCAGAAGGATTGGAAGCATCGCTGGCACAAGATTCGCCCTCGACTGGTCTTGAGGATTCTTCTGTCCCTCCAAACTCACAGAAAAGAACTCATGAGTCCTCTCCCTTGGATTCAGACAAGGAGACCTCTCCGCCTACCCAGCTCTGTTTGCAAATCTTTCCAGCTTAGTAGAGTCAGCATGATTGGGTCAAAGTTGGAAAAAAGATAGGGAAAAAATGCCGAATAGTTGATTATACCCACGTTGGGTAGAATCCTTTGTTTTGTTTCTACTTCTCTGTTTTTCTTGTTTCTTCTTGTTCAGCACTGCTCTCTTCTTGGTTTCTCTTGGGGGCCGAGGTGGATAGTTTATCCTTTCCGGCTGCCCGTTTTCTTGCTTCTCTTGGATGTATATTCATATTGTACCATACTTCCTCTTAATAGAATTAGTTTTTACCGAGAAAAAAGAAAGAAAGCAAGAGATTACAAATTTCATCTACTATACTGTGGAATGTAAATCACAATTTATAAACACATGCAATGACATGCAACCATTAAAATCACAAGAAACAATGATTTACTAGGGAACCCAAGTGGGAAAATCCCCTTCATTGTTTTTCATTAATCAGATGAGAATGAGAAACTATTACAATGTCTTGCTTTGAATTTGAACCACGCTCTACACTATAAACATGTTCTCCTACTGACTGCCCTAATCTAGCTAACACTTAGCCAATTCAATGCCACATACTACTCCTATTTCGTTATGCAATCCTGGAGGAAATTATCTCCTAAAAGATAAGATTTTTCTCCTATTTTCGTGTACAATTCCTAAGGAATGATTCACCTACTCAATGCCAAGATCTGTACATTCAACTGATATACAATTGACAATCATAATGTGCCTTTTCCTCAACTCCAGGTAGGCATTTCGAATTCCATGCATGTCTTGGCTATTTTCAGCTAATTGACTAGTTAAACTGAGAGATCATTGAGTTAACAACAATTCTACTACTCAACTAACCTTCAACTAGATCAACTAGGTACTTGAGCTCAGTTAACTAAGTCAAACTAAAAATAACTGGACTAGATTACTAAATTTTAGCAATCAACACATGCATAACTCTACTTCTAGCTTATAACTCGAATTCACTGAGCTAACTAGTAGAAAAGGGCCATGTCACACAAGCTAACTGCCATCCAAGTCATTATGTTATTGTGGAAAATCGAATTACTAAATTTGACTAAGGAAATAGTCAAATTTAACCTTTCTTGCTACACTTTCTAACACTCCCTCTTAACAAGAAAGGGATTTTTCACCACCCCTATCTTGCACATGTGGAATTCAAATTTTCCTCTTGATAATGCCTTTCTCAATATATTATCACCCTCCTACTCAATTGTAATGTACTATAGCATCATAATTCTCTTTTGCATTGTGAGGCTCCCTCCTAGGTCCTCTACCTGAAAACGAAATTTGCCTAATTTTAAATACAATGAAATGGGAAATAACTTATTTCTATCTAAACATTTATTTGATGATAATATACCATTAAAATTTATTTACAACAAATTAAATAAGTAAGAATCTCATTGCAACCATTTACATAAGTAATCAATAAATAGAGGAATACATGTTCCAATAGCTTAGTTGAGATGCTCTTGAGCTCTTGACCCTCTTGACTGCCCGACTGGATTTTCCTCCCAACGAACTAGGAAGCATTTCCTAGCCCAGGTAACCTCCACAGGTTCCCTAACCCTCCGAGCCCAAGTCCAACCAAATATAGTGTGTCCAAGTTAAACAAATACTCTCCTTCTCTCCCGTCTCTTTTCTCCACCTTCCTCCCAAAACAAAATCCTCCAAAACCACAATCAAAACCAAAACCAAAACCAAGACCAAGGATGCGCTGCACCCCCCCCGCTCCCCGCTCCCCCCTGCCCTCCCTCCATCATCTTTCCCCCTTTTATTGTCTCTGCTCCATCCAACTGCAACCACCTTACATTAATGTCCATAACTACCCCCATCCGTTCTTTTTGACTTTCTACCATATCTTCTCCCAAAGTAAAGTTGTGAGAGGACATTTTGGGGATAAGATATGGATATTTAATTTGGTAATTAATTGGGGAGGACCATATCTTCTTCCAAGTAAATTTGAGAGGACATTGTGGGGATACGATATGGATATTTAATTTGGTAGTTAATTGGGGAGGACCATATCTTCTCCCAAGGATATTTTGAGAAGATATTTTGGGGATATGGATATTTAAATTGGAATAAATGGAAGGATACCATATCCTATCAAAATCTAAATTTTAGAAGACAAGTTGGGAATTGAATAATAACAATAATAAAATTTATATCAGTAATAAATTTATAGTTTCACCAATGTAGGTATGTACCAATATTTCTTGATAATTATAAGTCAATATCTTTAGGTAATTTAAACACTAATACAATTTGCATGATAAGATTAAGTAGGGCATTGCATGCATACAATCTAGCAAGTAATGGTACCTGATGTCAATGTGATTGAACCTCTCATGAAATACTAGATTTCAGGGAAAATTTGAAGGATGGGAATTTATTTTAATGTTTAGAAACCTTGATGATTCTCACTAGATCACAATATGCAATATGTAAAATGTTTGGCAATATTTTTTGTAAAAAATATTCAAATTTCTAATAATTTTATGCAATCTCTATATAAAATTTTGGTGATTTTTACAGTAAAACGATTTTATATTATAAATTTTGGACGAATAACTTTTAGAAAAAATAGAAATTATCGAATCTTTTTTTGAGAAAAACACAGTAAATTAGCCCAGTTGCGAATATTAGCCCCTAAATTTTCCATGTTAGATTCTCAAAGAGTTTGATACAACTCAGATTATCACAATAAATCGTTGTTGGATCCATATCCTGACTGAAAAGACCCACAAGTATTTTCCTCATCCATAGGCCTCGCATGTTGTATGGCTTGTAGCCATGTATTCAACCTCTGTTGAGATGAGTGCCACAGATCTCTGTTTCCTTTTATACCAAGAAATAGTTGCAGACGCAACAATGAAGATAGCACCTGAAGTACTTTTCCTGTCTGATGGACTTCCTGCCTAATCTGCATCAGTGATGCCCTAGAGCTTCATTCCCTCTGTCCTCATGTACCATAACCTATACTTGGTTGTGCTTTTCAGGTACGTCAGCACATGCTTTTCTTCCTTCCAATATAGTTTGGTAGGCTTCACCATTGCTTGACTCAACTGATTACATACATAGCATATGTTGGGCCTTGTGTTCACCAGATACATCAAGGATCTCACAAGTTGATTGTAGATGGTAAAATCTATTGCCTCTCATGAAGGAGAACTCTCCTTCCTCGAGTTTGTAGCTAGAGGTGTGTCCATAGGCTTGCATTTATCCATGTGAAATCTTGGAATTATTTCAGAGGCATACTTCCCCTGAATAAAAAAAAAACTCACCGTCACCTTTCCATACTTCCAACCCAAAGAAGTAATGCATCAAGCCCATGTCTTTCATCTCAAATTCTCTTGCAAAGTCCTCCTTGCAAGAGAAAATCAACTTCTCATCCCCTATAAGTATTAAGTCATCAACATACAAAACCAAGATAAGAAACTCACCATCTACCATGTTAGGTCCCTATAATACTAGTGATTCCCCCATTACTATTGTCATTGTAGCCCTTATTGTTATTGTTGTGCCCCTATTGTCCCCATATTGTTATTATTGTGTCCCATAGAAGCCCACTAGCCCACTATTGTTATTTTTGTGGCCCTATATTATTATTGTTTGGTCGGCTTAGAGAGGCTGATTTCTAAGGCATTGATCTTTCTTTTCTATCCTTTTGTGAGTTGGTTTCATAACATTTAGTATCAAAGCTTTGGATTCTAGGGTTTCGCTGCTCCATACAGGCCATCGTGGAATTTTCACTATAATGTTTTATTATATTTATTTTTTATTATTTATTTTTTTTTTTTTGTGATGTTTCAAAAGCTAAAACAAAAACCCATTTGATCCAAAATCACTCTAAACCTTGCGTCCAAAGTTTAAATCTATTCTCACTATATTTTCAGAGATATGATTCAAGGAAGTTATGGTTTTTGCAGGATCCCGAATTATATCTCAAACAGGTGACTTAGGGAAAATTGCCATGTTGTTTCTCTGAGCATCATATGAAATTTTGTCAGAAGTCACAGAAAGAGGACAGCCTGTAGTATTCTATGTATTGGTTTCAGGTCCTAAGGTCAAAATATTGACACGTGGAACTTCATACAAGTTTGCCCTACTGAACCATTCTATAATTAGGTCATCATGGGGGATTTTGAATAACTCTTCCTTGGAGAATCCAATATTTATCAGACTTGCGGGGTTAGAAAGAGGAATCAGAGCACTACCACAAGAAGAAATTTTAGGCCTTGGAGATCCGTAATTTTAGACCTTGGAGGTGTGTAGTTTTTTAAAATTTTTGTATAATTTTGGTTTGAAAAATTGGTTTGAAGGAATTCAAAGGGCATAGTGAAGGATTATTATCATTAATTGATGCCCCAAAGAAAGAAAATGGAAACACCTAGCAAGCAACTTGAAAGCTTGAGCGTGACCCATGAAGAAGAGGAAGAAATGCAACATGATATATCAAAATTACGAGACCAAGTGCAACAAAATTCACTCTAACAAAAAGTAACAAAAGCTAAGATGTATGGCATGGAAGCTAAGATGGATAGTTTAAAACATGGCATGGAATCTAAGATGGATGGTTTAAATAAATGTATGGAAGCTAAGGTGAATGATGTGGAAGCTAAGATGGATGGCATGGAATCTAAGATGGATGGTTTAAAGGAAGGCGTGGAATATAAGATGGAAGATTTGAAGATAGATTTGACAAAGTTTCTACAAGAAATGCTTACTAATGGAAAAAGGGTAGTAAAGGGAACTCATGATGAGAACAAAATAAATGTTAATCATGATTTCATAAACTCTAATGTTGGATTGAAGACCCACCAGGTTCCAAAGATCAATATGAGGAAGTTTGATGGCAAGGATCCTGTAACATGGATACTACATATGGAGCAATATTTCGATCTCCATAATGTGCAAAACACACAAAAAGTACACATTGCAACTTTATATTTGGAACCAAATTAGTTTGTATGGTATCAATGGCTTTGCTCTCATAAACAAATTGT
>APFE030098380.1:0-19971 GCA_000404065.3 Pinus taeda
CCTCTGCCATACACTTTGCCTTTTCCTCTGCCAGAACCACCTCCTCTCCGGGAGTTCTGCTTCCTATTTATCTTTTCCTCTGCCTTCAGTGCAAACTGATAGGCTTCATCCAATGTCTGTGGTGAAAGAATACCAATTTCGTCTAAGATCTCCCCTCTCAAGCCATTTACAAACCTGGCCGTTTTCTCTGAGGTATCTTCCACATACCCTGCTCGCAGATTCAATTTATAGAATTCCTTTGTAAACTCTCTAACAATCATTCCCCTTTGTTTCAGGTTCTGTACCTGTCTGTACAACATAATATGATAGTCTTTCGGTAGGAACTTCTCTTTCAGCTTTGCTTCCATCCTAGCCCACTTCTTGATTGGCTGTTTGCCTAACCTCCTTCTTTCTGCCTGAATGTTGTCCCACCACAAGGACGCATGTCCTTTCAGCTTGGTGGCGGCAAACCTTACTTGCTTGTCTTCGCTGGTCTCCTCAAACTCAAAGAATTTATTCACTTCACTTAGCCAATCTAACAACACATCTGCCGATAAGCTTCCGTGATAGGTAGGCAACTCATGCCTTGGCTTATGACTGGACATCAAAACTGACTTTAATAAACTCAGTTCCGGTGTTATTCCCTCAAACTCATCCTGCTCTGGTTCAACTGCCTCTTCATCACTGTTATCGGCTGGGTTTCTTCTTCCTCCAGCCTCTATCATTGCCAACCTCTCACGCAAAACTCTTATCTCTTCTCGCAACCCACCATCTACTGGCCTGTGGACAATTCGTCCTCTTTCCTCTTCCTCTTCCTCTTCCTCTTCCTCTTCCTCTTACTTCACCTTCACCTTCTGCCTGTTCCATTAGTCCTACTAAAGAAACCTGGCTCTGATACCACTTATGATGGCCTCCCGCCAAGCTATGGATCGTTGTTTGATATGACCCGTGTCCTGGGCAATTCAATGATCGGTTTAATGATTTGTACCTTGCCTCGGTAGAAGGATTAGGGTTTGGAAACTTGTTTCACCGGGCGCTCACCTGTACCCGTCGGTTAACCTCACTCAAAAGCACCCGTTGACATCCCTCTGCTAATCATTTTCACTTTGCTCTTTCTTCGGACACTCTGCCGAGAGCTTGTTCTCCTCTGTGGAAACTCTGTTCGCCTGGCCGTTCTGGTTCTTCAAGGTCTGTAATGTGGGTTCTCTCGACCCTTCCCTACTCTTGAAGATGGAAACCCACTGGTTTGGGGGCGCTGTTCTGCTCTACAGGGTTTGTAGCTTATTTGCTGGTTAACTTTCTCAATGCTTAGCTGTTGAACTTGCTTCCTATTCGATTTATTGACAGGGTTTCTTCGTCACAGGGTTTATTCCAGCTATTCGGCGCTCCAGGCTCATTGTCGAGGTAAACACTCACTCTTTGATTTAACTCCCTTATCTCTCCTTTACCTGCGTTAACACATTTTGCTCCATGTCTGTCAGGTTCTCATGGTTTGCCCACTATTGGTTCGGCCTCCTCTGTTCAGGTAAGCGTTTCTCCAGCATCGTTATTTATTGTTCTGTTCCTTGAGGGTTTGATAGACTAGGACCTTACTAATCCAGGTTGATTTCTGGTTGCAGGTGGTTCGAACTGGTTGGTTCTCGGTTGCACTCCTCACGACTATGGCCTTCACTTCGAACCCTACAGTGCTTCGTTTCGGGTAGGGTCTTAACTTGTCGGGTCTCTGTTCATAAACTGTTGTCTTAGGTTTGTCTGTGTTTGGCAATCGCCTGTGCGATGCTTCTGTCTATTTATCGATGGTGTAGCTCATTATGTCTCTGGCAATTTCATTTGGTAACGGTTCTGTTGTCCTGATATGTTTTCTGGGTTTGTCCGAAACCCTGACCTGTAGATGAATATTTTGGGTTTTCGAAACCCTTGTCTGTAATATGATTTCTTGTTGGTCTTTCTTTGTTGGCACCTGTTTGCCTGTAACTTCTCGTCCGTCGATAGGTTGTTTGGGTTGTTGAAACCCTCGGGTAACTTGCAACTTCGGTTGTCAAAGTTATGGATTGTTCTCACTACAGGGTTTTGGTGATTTCTCGGCTTATAATGTAAATATGCAGACTCTATTTCATAATGATAATTTGACTGTAACTGTTATTTGTGTAAATTCTACTTTGTTCTCCAAAATGTGTTTCTTGGGTCTCGAAAGGACCGTAAATTCGAATAGATAGTTATTTAATTCAACTGTGCAATGTAATACTGTATTATTTTCGACTTTCTTTAAAATAATGCTCTGCTCACATCATGATGAAGTTATTCGGGTTACCTGGTTCTTATCGCTGTTCAGTCTGCTTGTGTTTTTGTCGCTCTGGACGCACGCTGTTATGTGCTCTCTGACCGTTTGCTGTTGCCGCTCTCTGTCAGTCGTGTTCTTGACTTCTTCTTCTCGCTCTTGAAGATTGTGTCTGCACCCGTCCTTTGTCCTCCTCGCTTGTCGTCTTGTCCTATTACTCTTATGCCAGTTTTGCTACATTTACTTAGCTATGTTACATGCATGAAATTTTATTACAGTGATGAGATTATAAATTGAAAATAGATGTTCTTTATTTGAAAAGAAAAAGACTGTATCTTTCTTTCTATTTCTCTGTTCTTCAGGGAGAGGAATCCCGTACAATGATCTCTTTCCTCTTTTAACATTTCTGAGATAATACAGTTTAATTCAGTTGGAACTATCCTAACAGTTTTACTGTAACTAATTTACAGTTTCTGAAATGCATTAACCAACACAACTGTAAAGAGCTAATTAACTAAACAAAAGAACTAATTAATCTGTCAGTTTATCTCGCTGTCCATAGTTCCTACTTGCAACAGAAATAACCTATGACTGCCAATCGATTTACTCCTAATGTCTCATGATAAAATAAACTAATTAAAATCAAAGTAAAATGACTTGACAAGCCTAAGCCTGCTTAGCCATGAGTTCATGATTTCATTTGTGTGAGACTGTCAGCCGACTTCCGTCTCCTCAGAGCTGGATGCTCCTGCATTAGGCTCCCGGGGTGGCAAAAAGTAATGGCTCCGTTCCATGAGGTCGTCAACAGAATAGCCCGCCTTCTGAATTTGCGTTGCATTGAGCCACGAACTGTCCTCTATTGGACGGTTCCTCCACTTTACTAAATACCGCAAATATTCCTTCCTGCGTGTGCGCTTAGCTACCTGTGTGTCCAAAATCCCCTCAATCTCGACGGGTGGTGCCATCGGCATCTGTCTCGTCCAAGAGTCTCCTTTCAATTTGGTGTCCCGCGGTGGCTCTGCTGCTGCGTCATCTGCTGAACCTACAACATAAGGGAACAGATCTGCCACGTTAAAAATAGGGGAAATACCAATCCCTGGTGGTAACTGTATCTCGTAAGCGTTCGCAGAGAATTTGCGAATGATCTTGCAGGGCCCGATTTTCTTAAATTTGAGCTTGCTGTACTCTCGCTTTGGAAACCGTTCCTTGTGTAAGTATGCAAGAACTTCATCCCCGACATTAAACTGAACCTCCCGGTGTTTTGTATCAGCTCGTTGCTTGTACTTCAGACTGTTGTCCTGTAGTTTCAGCTTAACCTGTTCGTGTAGTTTGCTCATAGCTTGGGCGAAATCTTCACCGTCCCCACTCCGTTTTTCCAATTTCCCCAAATCTCGTAACTCGTGCACTCCTCGCGGGTGCATGCCGTACATAATTTGGAATGGATTGTAGCCTATGCTACGGTTAGGAGAATCGTTATATGCAAATTCCGCCTGTGCCAATACACGATCCCAAGTCCGGGAATTTTCACCTGTTAAACTTCTGAGCAAATTCCCCAGACTCCGGTTCACTACCTCCGTTTGTCCGTCCGTCTGCGGATGATAAGCGGAGCTGAACTGCAACTGAGTATCTAACTTCTTCCACAGGGTTCTCTAGAAATGACCTGTAAACTTGACATCCCTGTCAGAGATAATGGTTCGTGGAAGTCCGTGTAACCGCACAATCTCTGTAAAGAAAAGGTGTGCTATGTAAGTAGCGTCGCTGGTTTTCCTGCACGGTACAAAGTGTGCCATCTTCGAAAATCGGTCGACTACAACCATCACTGAATCAAAGCCGCACTGTGTTTTTGGTAAACCCAGCACAAAATCCATGCTGACCGAATCCCAAGGTCGACTAGGAATGGGCAATGGCATATAAAGTCCAGTGTTTTGACTGTGACCTTTTGCCAATTGACAAATTTTACACCTGGCCACATACCTCTGCACATCTCGCTGCAACTTAGGCCAAAAATAGAAATGTTGTACCTGAGCAACGGTCTTGTCAATTCCAAAGTGTCCTGCTAGGCCTCCACTGTGTTTTTCCTGTATGATATTTTCCCGCATGGAACAGTTGGGAATGCATAACTGCCCTCCTTTGAACAGCAATCCTTCCTGTAAGTTATAATCCAGCCACTTGCTGTCATTTCGTAACAGCGGGTTTTGGCAAGCCTCGTAGGCTTCCATAAACTCGGTGTCCGTCGGATACAACTCCTTCAAATGTTCAAATCCTAAGACCTGCATTGTGCTCTCCTGTAACAGTAATGTTCTCCTACTAAGCGCATCTGCTACCTTATTTGATTGCCCACTAATGTGCTTTAGTACAAACGTGAAACTTTGCAGGTACTCAACCCAAGCTGCATGCTTGTGGTTCAATTTATGCTGCTGCATAATGTACTGTAACGCAGAATTATCAGAAAATAAAACAAATTTGTTACCTAGTAGATAATGTCACCAGTGCTTCAAAGCCTGCACAATGGCGTAGAACTCCTTGTCATAGGTTGAGTACTTCTGTCTGCTTTCGTTTAGTTTTTTGCTGAAATAAGCAACTGGTCTATCTCCCTGGCTAAGGACTGCTCCAATGGCTGTGCCACTGGCGTCGCAACGAACTTGGAAAAGTTTGTTGAAGTCCGGCAGTCTCAACACAGGTCTTTCAGTAATCTTCTTCTTCAAGATTTGAAAACTGTTTTCTGCTGCTTTGGTCCAGTGAAATGGATGATTGACTTTCTTGATTGTATCTAACATCGGTGCGTAAATCTCGCTGAAATTTCTGATGAACTTCCTGTAAAAACTGGCAAGTCCATGGACACTTCGAACCTCGAATAAACTCTTAGGAGAAGGCTAGCTAACTATAGCTGCCACTTTTTCTGGGTCCATTTTTAACTCATTCTCCGCAATAAAAAAACCCAGATATATCAGTTCTCTCTGAAAAAAGGTACATTTCTTCAAATTAATTAACAGCTTGTTTTGCTGTAATTTTCTCAACACGCTCTGCAAATGCCTGAAATGCTCCTCCTTACTCTTACTAAAAATCAGAATATCGTCTAAGTAAACTATAACAAACTTACCGTTAAATTCCTTCAGCACTTCATTCATCAGACGCATGAATGTGCTGGGAGTGTTGCTTAAACCAAACGGCATCACCAACCATTCGTATAAGCCTTCGTTTGCCTTGAAAGCGGTTTTCCATTCGTCTCCCTCACGAATCCGGATCTGGTGATATCCACTTTTCAAATCAATTTTTGAAAAGTAAGTCGCTCCACTCAGACAATCCATCATATCGTCCATCCTTGGTAAGGGAAACCTGTACCTCACAGTAATTTTGTTAATCGCCCTGGAATCCGTACACATTCTCCACTCTCCTCCTTTCTTGGGAGCCAAAACAGTAGGCACTGCACACGGGCTCATGCTTTCCCAAATCAAACCCTTGTCCAGCAACTCTTGGACCTGTTTCCTAATATCTTCATGGTCCTTGGGACTCATGCGGTAAGCTGCTTTATTTGGCAGGCTTGCCCCTGGTATAAAGTCAATGCAGTGACTAATACCCCTCCTAGGTGGCAACTCATCCGGAAGATCATCCACCACAATGTCTCCAAAATCCTGTAGCAACCTCTGAACTTCCTCTGGTAAATCTGAAACCTGTGTGTGGAGTACCACTGCTCTTGGTCTCCTTATGACAGCAAAACTTATCCCGCTGTCCTCAATCTGTTTTATGAATTCTTTCCCTGCTAACAGCAGTGCTTTCACTCCACTAGCCTCTGCTGTGTTTTCCTCTTTGATGGGTACAAGCGTATGTTTGATCCCATCTTTCACAAATTTGTAGCAGTTAGTTTTCCATCGTGAACTGCACCTCTGTCAAACTACCAAGGTCGTCCTAACAACAAATGATAGACATCCATTGGCATCACATCACAAAGGATCTTGTCCTTGTACTTTCCAATCTGAAACTCTACTTCACACTGTTCATCAACTAACAGTTGATGCCCCTTCTGCAGCCACGATACCTTGTAGGGAGTGGGATGTTTCAGCTTCTTTAATCCCAGTTTCTCCACCATCTCCACAGCTACCAAGTTATCGGTACTTCCGCTGTCAACAATTACCTTACAGCACTTGCCTTGTGACTTGCAAACAGTGCGAAACAAAGCCTTTCGCTGATCTAGCTCTGCAACTTCCTTGGCTGGCTTCAACAGCACCTTATTCAATACCAAGGCTTCACCTATCTCAGGTGTGTTCTCCGCTTCGTGAGGTGTCTCCTCTACATCCTCTGGCTGAGCAACATAGGTTCCCCTTCCTCCTGTTGGTTCACCTTCAGGACAGTCATAAGACTTGTGTCCCGACTTATGACAACGGTAACACTAGACAGTTCCCCTGCCTCGACCAAATCCTCGTCCTCTCTGAGCTGGTCGTCCTTCCCTGTTGCTGTTGTCTTTATCTGTCGTACCAGCAGATTTGGAACTGCTGCCTTCCTCATTTGAGACTGTACCTCTCCCTCTGCCATACACTTTGCCTTTTCCTCTGCCAGAACCGCCTCCTCTCCGGGAGTTCTGCTTCCTATTTATCTTCTCTTCAGCCTTCAGTGCAAACTGATAGGCTTCATCTAACGTCTGTGGTGAAAGGATACCAATCTCATCCAAAATCTCCCCTCTCAAGCCATTTACAAATCTGGCTGTTTTCTCTGAGGTATCTTCCACATACCCTGCTCGCAGATTTAATTTATAGAATTCCTCTGTAAATTCTATAACAGTCATTCCCCTCTGTTTCAAGTTCTGTACCTGTCTGTACAACATTATATAATAGTCTTTCGGTAAGAACTTCTCTTTTAGTTTCGCTTCCATCCTGGCCCATTTCTTGATTGGCTGTTTGCCTAATCTCCTTCTTTCTACCTGAACGCTGTCCCACCATAAGGACGCATGTCCTTTCATCTTGGTGGTGGCAAACCTTACTTGTTTGTCTTCGCTGGTCTCCTCAAACTCAAAGAATTTATTCACTTCACTTAGCCAATCTAACAACACGTCTGCCGATAAGCTTCCGTCATAGGTAGGCAACTCATGCCTTGGCTTATGACTGGACAAAAAAACTGACTTTAATAATCTCAGTTCCGGTGTTATTCCCTCAAACTCATCCTGCTCTAGTTCAACTGCCTCTTCATCACTGTTATCTGCTGGGTTTCTTCTTCCTCCAGCCTCTATCACTACCAATCTCTCACGCAAAACTCTTATCTCTTCTCGCAATCCATCATCTACTGGCCTGTGGACCATTTGTCCTCTGCCTCTTCCTCTTCCTCTTGCTCTTCCTCTTGCCTCACCTTCGCCTTCTACCTGTTCCATTAATTCTAACTCAAAAACTAGCTCTGATACCACTTATGGTGGCTCCCACCGATTCTCACACCTGCCCTGATATGACCGCGTCTGGAATGAACTTTAATATTGACTTTACTCCCCGGTACGATGCCTCGAGGTTCGGTTTAGGGTTTTTCCCGGGACTTTCGGTTACAGCCTCACACCTGCCGGTTGCTCCGCCTTTTGTCAACGACCCCCGCGCTCATTTCGCCATTCTTACTCTGCCGCTGTTCTGGATGACTCCGTCTGCAACTGTGTGAAACCCTCGAGTTTCTTTACCTGTTTATCAGTGGTGACTTACCTGTATCTTGCTGATTATTTGCGGTTATGGGTATGTGCCTTCGAGGCCTGTAACAGTACTCTTTTCTCTATACAATGTTAATGTTAAACTTTAGGCACAGTTTATTGTGTTTTGGCTTTGCGCTCACGTTGTCTGCAATTAGATGATTGACTGGTTTTCTCTGATGACAGGTTACACTCCACGCTCCAACGCTTCACCCGGCTACGAGGTAAGACTTCTCCTCCCTGATATACGACCTGGCGTTTCTGTCGTTCCACTTCTAACACCCTTTCGCTACTGTCAATAGGGTATGGCAGTTCTCTGGTTTTCTTCGAACCCCACTCTCAGCTCACAGGTAATTTCCTCACAGACCCTTATTTATTTCTTGTTTTTATCTCACTGTTTATGGGCGTTCTTTTGGGGTTTAACACCATTCTGTTCCTGTGGAAGGTATTCACCTGTGATGGCTCTGTGGCTAACTATGCTCTGCAGCCCTATCGAATGCTCAGACGCTCCGGGCCACGGGTAGCATTTCTCCATTTCGTAGGCTGTATTTTATTGTCGGTTCCGTAGATTTTGTAGGCTCTGTAGGTAGAAAGTCTGGTTCTGTAGAGGTTATTTCCCTCTCTATTCTTGATTCTTGTTCTCGGAAATATGGCGGTCTATTGATACAAACCCTTATTGGGCGTTAGTCATTTCGACTGTTGATTTTTGGTAGCTCCGCTACTCGGTTGTCATTTTAGGAAGGTGGACATATGATTCTGGGTGTTTTGTTTGTATTTGGTGAGATGGTCTCTCGATAAATCGAGCCCTCCTACTGTAGATTCGCGCTCAGGCGCTACAAACCCTCGGCCTCTTGTAACCCGTCTGTTCTTATGTTAATGATTCAGAATTATATATTATTCCGTGGTTTCTTTGTGGTGGTAAAACTCTGCCTGAACTGGTCTGCACTCTGTTCTTTTCAATATATGAAGTTCTTTAACAGTGAATGTGAGTCTTCTACTTTTGCGTGTTAGGTAATAATAGATGCATGAAATGGTTTACAGTATATGTTCATTTCATTTATGTATTTGCTTAACCGTGAAGTTTGCTATGAGGGTTTGTCATTTTTCGAATTACCTGTATATACTTCGATGTCGAGTCTATTCTCTTGTCTGTGATGTCACTCGTGGGACCCTTCTCTGTACTCTCCACTTTGTTGCACCACCTGGGACTCTTTCGACCTTCGCTGCTTCCTTGCTCCTGGTCCGTAACTTGAGTTGATGCTTGGGTCGTTCGACTGTACTTTGCTAGCCTCCTGTCTGTTTACTTCTACGCTATTCTGTTCTGTTAAAACATATTATATGACATGGCAAACTTTACAGTAATAATAGATAACTTGGCATTTGTCGTTACAGTGATAGAAAATAATTTGATATTGATCTTTACAGTGATGAAAGAAAGGACTTGAAATTAATTTCTGGTAAAAGAAATGCAAACTTGCAATGACTGTATTTTCTCTTTTTTCTCTTACGGAGGAATCCTGTACAATGGTTTCCTTCCTGCTTTTAATCTAATGCAACTTAACTGTTCTTGTAAAACTGTCTCAACAGAAAGCAACTGTTTTGTCAGTTCTGTAACTGTTTCTAACTACTGTAACTTTTAGGGAAACTAATTAATTATTTTTGTCCTGTTACCAGTTCCTAATAAACTGTAACAGTGTTCCACTACAACTCCTTAATTCTCTCAACCTATAGACAGATAAATAAAATAACATAAGTAAAAGTAAAGTCCTGTTACTGACAAGCCCAACACTTGTCCAATTAAAATAAACGACTATTTGTTCTGATCTTTTCATGAGACTGTCAACCCTTTATGTCTCCTCAGAGCTCGATGCTCCTGCATCAGTGAGTGGCATAATTTTTACGAAAATAATTCAATGGTTCGGTACCGGTGTCATATCGAAGAGGTAATTGGAAATATGAAAGAAAGGAATTAGAAAGAGTAGAAAATGTGGAATGAGAGGAATTCAGTTGATCGACATACCACTAGGTAGTAGCTTCAGTTAGAGTGCATTAAAAAAGATGAAGATTGATGGAGTCCTCAGTGATGGAATTCGATGAACACTACATGTGGAAAGAGTGAACATGATTGGAAGGGTCTTCTCCAGGATTCCCTTCAAGCTTGGGAATGTCTGAGGGAAGTTTGGTAGGCATGGAAGGTCAATTCCGGTCATGCAGAAGAGGATCATTGATGGGCTGGCTTAAGTCAGGTCAAACAAACCATGTAGGGAAGAAGAAGTTTATTAGCGGCCATACTTGAAGAGGTTGTGATATTACCTCCTTGAGGTTTACCTTGGTTAGGACTAGTTTTACCACCTAGGTTTCCACCACCCATGTAAAATCTTGACATGTTTGCGGTGTGGGGTTGTTATGATGCAGAATCAAAGGAAGAGCTAGAAAAATAAGAAGAACTAGAATCTGTATGTGGAATCAATGGAGGACTAGGAGGATGGATCCTAACTCGATGAGAAATGGTAAGAGGATGTCCAAAAGGAAACTAGGGACAAAAGTTTCCACGACATATACCCATGGGGCACAATGGTGTCAGGAAAAAATTATGACACTAAAGGCTACAGGGTAATGATGAAGGAAGAGAGTAATAAACAACAAGAGAAAACCTAGTGCAATGATTCCATGTGTAAACTAATGATATGCTACTATAATATAAGAAAACACATTCTATCAAAATGAAAATGACCTCTAGCATAAAGGTAGTCTAAATCCTTAAACAATTCCTAGTTCTATTATTTCAAATGGCCTTCCAAAAGACTTCTTACTTGACAGACTCTGATCTTCGCAAGTAAAGTTGTCTAGGGGAAGGTAGGGTAGAGGAGTGACTACTTTTCGCACAACCACTGCCTATAGGGTGTTTTCCTAAGATTAGCCACTAAGGTTACCTTCGTCCCACATGGGGTAGTTGAGTCTTGGGCTTCTTGGTAATCATTCAACGATGTGGAACCCTGGACCAATGAGTCATAATAGCTTCTTGGAGAGACGCACACATTGAGATCTAAGCCTAACCCCCTCTCAAAAGGGTCTCTCGTGTGCACCGACTTTGGACCGTGGGATTATGAAGGATTTTAATCTCCCTAGAATGTCAACTTTCTATGTGTCAGTGTAAGAGATATTTGGGTGTTTTTGGAATCCTATCCCACTAATCCTAAACCTAAATACAAATATTTGTTTTTCCCTATTTCCCAAATGGGCTTAATCTATGTGAGTTAAATTATTATTGTGCAGTGTTTCAAGTCTTGGCTTGGTGGCTGTAACCAAGCTCACATTCGATTAGGGTGTGAGTGTGTGGAAAATGTGTTAGTGGATGAGTTAATTAAGCATGTTTTATGATGCCAATGCTTCTGAAAATAAAGTATACAAACTATAAATAATATTGAAAATGAACAGTAAAATAAACAACAAGCTCAAGCACAAAACTTCCCTTCCCAAAAAGGCTATGAAGTATCAAGAAAAATGATGGAAAAGAAAACAATTCAAAGACACAAAATTACCAAAATATCTATTGTCTAAAGGGACTAGGATCTTAAGGAAAAACCTACTAAAATGATGCAGAAAAACCAACAAAATCTAGAAAGTTTTGGGTTGTGGGATTGGAATGGTCACTCTTATTGGAATTAGGTTGTCTACCATGGTTGCCTTGATTACCCTTAGATGGTAGGTTATGATTACCTTTCCCCTTGCTCCTTTCTTGGGGCTGGGGGGAATGGTAGAATTTTGTTGAGAATACACTTGATTCCATGGAGGTGGTTGTTTCTATGATAGAGGTGGTTGAGGCATGGAAGGGTTAGGCGTTGGTGTCATTGGGGTTGGAGTGATAGGCGATGAAAAGGGATAATAAGGGTTCACGATAACAGTTTTGCAACCAGGTTGAGTAATAGTTATCCCTAGCATTGGCTGGTGTTAATGGGAAAATGAATATGATGTGCTAGTACCTTGGTAAGAGTTGACACGCGAAGGATTAGAAGGGGGATATGTGTAAGAAGAAATGGTCCCCCCTGGGGTTGACCATAAATAATAGGACGTTGAGAATATGGTGATAAATGAGGGTGGGATATGGATTCAATAATACTATCTGCAGCATGAGATGCCCCTGACATAGAAGTAGCACTAGGCCAAGGAAGATCAGGAAGGATGGTATAAACATAACCTGACTCTGTGTAGATCAAATCATATTTCAATGATATCTGGAGGGATTCTTCTTCAGTCTGAGGGAAGTGTGAGGTGACATATTTACTTATGGGGTTCAAGAGAGTTCTAAAAAACCAATCCATATAAAATTGATCCTCCAACGTAGGATATTTATAGAGGCTCCTCCTTCTATTCCATTCTTGTACATGGTTAGAAAGGTGAGTGGAAAAAGTTTTATGAAAAGAAGACAATAGTTCGACACCCATGTCATATCGAAGAGGTAATTGGAAATATGAAGGAAAGACATTGGAAAGAGTCGCAAAGGTGGAATGTGAGGAATGTAGTTGATAGACATACCACTTGGAAGTAGCTTTAGTTAGAGTGCATTTGAAGAGACAAAGATGAATGGAGTCCTCAATGAGGGAATTTGATGAGCACCACATGTGGAAAGAGAAAATGTGATTGGTAGGGTATTCTCCAGGATTCCCTTCAAACTTGGGAATGCCTGAGGGAAGTTTGGTGGGCATGGGTGGTCAATTTCAGTTGTGGAGAAGGGGATCATTGATGAGCTGGATTATGTAACAGCCCTAGTGAAAAGTTCATGTAATAAAATTTAATAAAGGAAAAATAAGACCATGGGTAAGGGACACGTATTCCAAGCTGAATGTTGGGAGAATATATCCTTGTGGGCATCATTGGATGTGTGTTTTGGCTAAGGAAAATTGGAAAAGGCTAAGGAAAAGGCATTTTTGGCTCATTTATTTGTGAAAATAAAGGAAATTAGGAGAAAAAGAAGGTAAAATGTCATAGGTTTCATGTGAGGAGGAAATTGAAGGAAAATAATGGAAAATGAAGAAATTAGAGGCCTCATGCATAAAAAGGCTTCTGAGGATCAGTTCATGGATTTTCTTCAAGTTCAAGTTTGGAGCTTTCTCATTATTCTCTCTCTCTCTCACTCTCTGGGTCACTTAGAGTTTTCTTGGAGAACTCTAGTTTGGAGCAAGAAAAGGAAAAACAAGCAAGGATTAAGGAAAGGAAAGAATGATCAAGCAGCTTCAGTTAGGAAACTTGTAGGTAACCTTTTTCATGTGTGATTTCCTAACTGGTTTGGGCATGCATTGATTTGCATGTTGGTGTATGGTTCTCTTGTTGTTGGTGGCATGGTTTTGTCGGGTTATGACACTGGATTTCAGCTAGCCTAGCCTTTTTCTGGATTCCATGGTATGTTGGGATGTTTATTTCAGTTTTTGAGCTTTGGTTTGCTAGATGGATTTTGGAATCTAGGGCAGAGGTGGTCTCAAGGTTCATTCCCAAAGATCTAGGAATCCCTTGACCGGTTTTGGCGAGATACACGGTAAAGCCTGAGGGAGAATTCTCCATTTAGGTCCTAGTGATCTGGGTTTGGATTGCAATAAATCCTGAGAGACAAGTAGATGGAAATTTCCTTAAGGATAGTGATGGATTCCAGATGGCATTCCATGTTCTATTCAATTGTGATTGGAGCACCAGTTTTGGTGTGATCACAGTTTGGTGAGGGTGGAGGTGGTTTAACCTCTGCATTCCCTTGGTTGTTCTATGAGATACCACATTTATGATTGGAATATGGCACGAGGGTGATTGGCTAAAAGAGATATTTGGTTTAGCCATGTCTATGGTCGGGTGGCATGTGAAAGTCCCAAACCTGGTCAAATTTGCCTATGATAAATAAAAGCTAAGTTATCTTACTTTTGCACTAATTTATATGTGGATTTAATGGTTGTCATATCTGTGATATTTAAATGGTTTAATGTTGGTGATAAGCTTGGTTAGATGATTGGTTATGTCATGGTTATTTCATATATTTACTTGTAATTGTTAAATGGATGGATGCAAGACCTAATTGATGATGTAGTAGTTCAATGGAGAAGGAGGTGATCCTTCTGGGTATGTTTCATAAGTTGTTTCCATCATTTATGCTCTCCCTTGTATCCTAGACCTGTAGGTTGCATTGATGCCAAGTGTTTGACATAATGTCAGTCCCGGTTGGGGATGCTCAAGCCTAGTCCTAAGCGTGATTTTTGATTGATCAACATTGTTATTATGTTTTTAATGAATTCTGCAAGTTACAACAAGTTCTGGGTAGAGGCCAGGATTATGACCTAGAAAAGTGGCTTAAATCCCAGGGTCACTGGCACATAACTAGCAATTTTTGTCTATAGTCACTCGTAGGTAGGCCTGTGAGAGTGAATTTAGGTTGTTGGCCACTCCCTTGCCCATAGCATGAGAGAAACTATGGCCTAAGAGTTGTAGAATAGAAGTGGGACCCAAGGACAGTCTGTCTGAGTGGCTGACTTGTCTCCTGAGGGTTCTGTGGATGATGTTGGATGACTGTATGTGATGTTTCGTCGATTCCTCTTTCTTAAGGTGACATAGGAGGTGGAATCTGATTGTAGTAGCATCTCTCCTTTTGTTTACCCTGGTTGGCATGGTTAGTTTGGGTAGACCTTTGAGGGGGTGTTACAGATTAGTATCAGAGCATGGTTACACTTGCTTTGGGTCATATCTGGTGCTATAGATATGGGTGAATGTGTTGATCATGCATGCATGTCAGTTTCGTGTGTGGCACTTACACTTGCGTTCCATGTGCTTTTTTCACTACATCATATTGATCATGGTAGTAGTAAGGTTATCATGAGCAACTTGATGTTGATATTATGGAATGCAACGTCATGGGTATATGACTGGTTATACAATTATATGAAGCTTTATTACTTCCTTGTATGTTTGGTTGCATTCTTGTTTATTTGATTGCATGCATCAGTCTTGTAGGTTGATTATAATAATTGATTACTTATGCTCGAATACATGTGGTTATGCATATGTGTAGTTGATTAGGAATTTGTTATGCAGGTGGATAGTTGCATGAGGCAATGTGTATAATGGAGTAATGGTTGTTGTCATCCATGAGGTCATATCATGCATTGTTGATATGGCCCTGCATTAATGACTGGACCCTAGTTAGTATGATGGTTATGCATTGATGCACTTATTAATATATACATATATGTTATTATGGTTATGTTGTACATGCATCACGATGATTTGATGATATTGAAGACAAGACATCCTCCCCGAGTATGCTAAGGTATGTTGATTTATGGCGATTTGGTTTAGCTGACATAGTATGCCTTGTAGGAAAGAGATCAGATGGCTAGCAAGGAGGTAGACTACATAGAATCTCACTATGTATTAGATGGGAAGCATGGTGTGGGGCAATCTTCTGACTTGGCAGACACATTGAGAAGCCTGAAGGAAGAAATAAGGAGTTGCAAAGCAGACAATGAAAAATTATATAAGCACAAGAGAAACAAGCAAAGGTGAATGCGATATTACTTCAGAGTTTGTTAGATTTGTAGCATCAGGGACCTCTTCAGATCAACCATGGACATGAGGACAAAACTAATGGGGCATATGGCAGAAGTTCTCATAGTAGACATAGTTCAGATAGATCTAACACTATAAGATATGGTAGGATGTTGGACACTCCGGATAGGAGGGGTGACAAACATAGGTATTACTGTAGTTCTGGTGTTGATAGACATCATTATCATCATCATTATCATCCATATATGAGGAATGATAAGGGATACTTTCCATATGAGTTCAAGAAGGAAAAGCCACCTACCTTTTTTGGAGAGATGAAGAAATCACAAGATGCATAGGCTTGGTTGCTTGGCATGAGGAAATTCTTTAGATTGCATGATTACTCAGAAAACATGAAAGCAAGGATAACCCTCTTTAGTCTCAAAGGTAAAGCGGATATTTGGTGGGAAGACATGAAGAATGTCAAGGACACACATGAGGATGATTTGACTTGGCATACGTTTGAAAGTATCTTAAAGAAGAAGTACTTGCCTGAGAGTTATTATGATGATAGAGCTAAGGAATTTTATGAGTTGTGGATGGGTTCTATGAAAGATGACGAGTATACTAGCAGATTTTTGAAGTTGTTAAGATATGTACCTCACGTCAAAGAGGAGAAGGCCAAGGTTCAAATATTCATCAGTGGATTTCCATTTGCATACAGAGACCGGATTGAGTTCGATGAGATTAGATCATTGGAGGAGGCCATACGAAAGTTGGAGGATTGTTATGAGCAGTCGAAGTGAAAAGTTGAGCCAAAGCATGATTTGAAGAGAAACAAAAAATATAAAGGAAAATGGCCACCAAAGTGAGGAAGGCCTCAAGATGCAAGTGAGAAAGATAATGTGGTTCCTTACAAGACATTCAATATAGCTGAGAAGGGACATGGAGAGCAGTAGGCTAGAGGCAGTGGTAGGGAACCATTGTAGTGTTGGATATGTGGTAAGTGTTATCACTCAGGTTGTTCCCTGCTTCCTAAAGGGAATACGGTCGAGCTAACCACTAACCAGTATTTTAGTTACAGGTCCTAGCCTACCTGCAACCAGAGAGGGATCTCTCTTTATAATTTAGCATTGTTGTGGGTGATTTTAGGCTAGTTATGGTGCACTGATTTTGTTTTAAGTTTGGTTGGTTTGTGAATTCAAACAGAGCTGGTATATAGATTGCAGAACAACTTGAGCCATTGGGTAATGGAGTTCATGACTGTATACTGCTGAAGAATGTCTTTGATCAAATAATATTGCTGCAAAGCCAGCTAGGCATCTGTGGAACAATTATTCAAGTTTGGGTGATGAAGTTATGACATTAGTGAGTGAAAGGAAATTAAGAATATTTCACTATGCTAATAAGGGGAGAAAGTGAGAGTATTGTTTAAGAGCAGTTAAGAATTCTTAAACAGTATTCACAGTGAGAGAATTAGTTCAAATATGAGCAATTAAGAATTCACATCCATGGCTAATTCTGAAGAAAACATATTTAGAAACAGAGATTCAGCAGAGGGTGTATCTAAACAAATCCTAAGCTATTCCTTTTCCCTGTTGCTAAGAACATGAAACATATATGAATCTTTTGCATACATAGAAAGACAAACACAGTTCAGAGTAACTTATTGTTCCATTAAATGACACAGGAATTCTGCAGCATAACACAGTCCTTCATTTCCAACTTCAGACAGTATAGGAACCAGGAACTTCACCAGCCATTTGTATTAGCAAAAAAGTCTGAGATATACAATTCAGCTCTTCAGAGAGATTCACAACAACCGACCCCCAATACGCTCTATGGGAGGATATATATACAAAAATAGGAGATAAAATATCTTGATGATGAGTCATTTTACAATAAATTACATCACCAACTCTCATACAAAAATAAATGAAAGAAATAACTGTAGCAGTTAATATTGGTATGGAAGTTGTCTTTCTGTCAGACAAATTTTGACTTTTTGGATTAACCAAGTTGGTTGTAGTTGCATCTTTAATCTACGTTTGCTGAGCACATTGTCTTAGTGCATTGCTGAGTCACTGTGTTTGATGCTTTCTGTAGTTCCTGTGTATTTGATTCTTTGCTGACCTGTACTATGACTGAGATCTGAAGATGACAAAAAGGAAGAATATACCTAAATCACCTGGGCAATACTTCCAGCATTGCTTGCCACCAATCAGCTGGAGGTAACTGATGTCTCCTTATCTTTATGAGTGTTTCATCTCCTTCAGTGTATCTCTAAAAATTTGGAGGCACTTCAAACAGATGATTAATTTCATGCTCAATAAAAAATAGATTCTCCAATTTATCATATAGAGATTGCCCATAGGGAGGTCCTGCTTCTTCTGTGGAGCTGGTTGAGGCTGTAATCTGATTTTCAACATAATTGTTGATTCTGGTGGTGTATTGTTCAAAGGAAAAAAAATTTCCAGTGCCAGTCACTAGACTGGGCAATCCTCTATCTTGCAATGTTGTTATTCTTGTCCTGAAATCATTTATTTCTACCTGCATATCTTGACATTTCCTTTCCAGAGTCTGTGTGAAATTTCTCAAGGTTAGCACTTTCTTTACTGTTAGGATAGTGTCTGTTCGACTGTTAATATCTAGTGTTGCCAATTCTTCCTTGGTGTGAGTATTGAGGAAATGGATCATCTTGTTAGCCTGCTCAGGCATGATCCCCAATGTTGCTCTGGCCTTCTGAATTTCAATTTGAGCTATGCCTATTAGTTCTATTTGCTCATGAATGGCCTGTATTGATCGCCATTGGTCATTGATTGATTGGCCAATTTTGGCCCACAAATTTTTTTTAATCTCAGCCAAAGTTTTGTCTAAAAGTAGTTCTTTTTCTAAGGCTTTTACTCTGGTCTCTAGGGCTTTTATTTCCCTTTGCTTCTCGGCCACTGTCATTTTAGATTTGTCATAATTGGCCTCTAGTTTGGCCAATCTTTCTTTGGCCTCATTTATTTCTATCACTTGAATTTCAAGCTCCTTGACAGCTTTCATTAAGTCCTCCATACTCATACTGGATTCAGGTGCTGCTGTTGTTGCTGCTCTTGCATCTGTAGTTGATGTAGATGTTCTAGGTGCTAGAATTGCAGGAAGGGATGTTGTTGTTTGTGTAAGTGGAGCAGGGCCAAGAGTTGTAGATGTTTGAGGGGGTTGGGAGGTTGAATCCCCTTGCTTGTCTTGCAAGGCCTTCTCCAATTCTGCCTCCATCTGTAGTATTCCCTGATTCATCTTTAGAAGCAGATCCATAGTCTCATCTACTTGTTTTTCTTGTGCAAGTTCTATTGTTTGAGGGTGAATGGCTGCAGGCAGCTTTGCCTACTTTCTGAGTGCAATAATGTCATCCTCCTTTTTCTTCATAAGGGCCTTAATACCCTTTGGATCCTTAGGATCATGTCCTAGATCAATAATTTTGTCTTCCAAAGTTTTTATCCGGTTGTCCTTAGCAGTGGAAGACACCTTTCCAAATCTAATTGTGTATTTGTATTTTTCAGTGATTCTTTTAACTAATGGGCCAGCATGGCCCTGTCTGCAAGTGTGGCATAAACCATTTCCCCTATTTGCTTGTGCAGTTCAATTTGATCCATGGGATGTATGTCCTTGGAGACGACCTCTAGATTTGTCTTTATGTAGTCTGCAGATGATTTGGGCTTTGGAACCTTAGGCTTAAAATGAGTCAAAATCATCTTGTCTTCTTTGATATCATATGCTGCCATCAATCTTTGTTGCTTGTAGGGTGTTGTCTTCAAGAATTGATCGTAAATTTGTACTCTTAAAAGTTCATTTTGTGCCTTAATTTCCATAAAAGTTCCTTTGATACCAGCTGGTTGCTTGCCCTACTGCCTGGAAGAGGACACTTTTGTACTTTGCTGCATACCTTGTTCTTACTGGAATGAGCTGGTAGCAGTTTGCTAGCTGGATTCTCTTTCTCTGCTTTGGCTCTCTACCCTTTCTTCACTGATGTGTTCTTCAGTCTGAGGGTCAATTTTTGGCCTCTGGTTGCTGTGTTGACCCACTTGGAGGTGTGGGCTCCTCTCTATCCCGTTTTCTACCTCTCTCTTCATTAAGAGGAGTTTGCAAGATTGGAATTTGGGATGTTTCAGTTTGCTGTGGAAGGGCTTGCCCTTGACTTTGATCTTTGGAAGTCCTGGGCTGCTGCTCTGTCTCTGTCTCCTGCTGTGCAACCATCACTTCCTTTCCCTTTGTTGTAACTGTTGTTGTTGTAGATGCCTGTTGGACGGTCTATGCGGCTGTAGCAGAGGATGTGCCTTCTCCGACTTGGATTGGTAGATTGAATGTCACTTGGTGAAAAGAATCCAAGTCAAGAGTTTTTTCTAAATCTTTTACAGTTTGCTCCATTGTCTCTTCTTGAGTAAATTCCTCAACTAATGTCCCTAGAACCCATTCATCTTGGTTGGAAAAATGTTCAATTTGTGGATATGGACAATGCTTATAGGCTAACAGCCTATATTTGACTCTTCTAGCA
>APFE030098381.1:8389-23592 GCA_000404065.3 Pinus taeda
ATTCACCTGTGTCTCACCCACTGCAATACATTCATGCTTCATTCCTTCATGACCGCCACCCTGAACCCTGTATCGTCAGTTTGTTTTCACCTCCAAAATCATTTTCTTCATTCTGTGTTGTTGATGTGGGATTCGTTAAGGCCCTCCTGCGATGAGTCGCTTCTTGTTGACATCAGCTCATTATACAAGAAGTTGACTTAGGAACAATCCTTTCAGTACTTTGAAGCTTGCATGCCTCAATGGCAAGTTTCTCACTTTCGGCGACAAGTTTACATCAATAGCCTTCGACTGAGACATTTTGCGTGGTGTTCGATGCCAAGTCACTTTTCACACCACGTAAATTGTACTGTAGTACCTTGAGGGTCACTTTCATTATTGGTGATTCCTCCCACGCCTGTTAACAGCTTACATCATTGGCTGGTAATCAGTCGATGTCTTTCCATGTTCGACTCTAGAAAAATTTTCTCATGGATCGAATTGTACTCCGAGTGAAGATTGAACGAGTTTTGAAGACCCCGGATCTAGTTTCATCCATCCAGGCTGCGATATATTCAGGAATATAAAAACATCAATTGTACATCATTACCAAACAGATGATCATCCAAATCAAAGGATGATGTGTCCATATCATCAGCCTGTCACGCAGACGATTGTCTATCCTATGTACATGAAAATGAATTTATAAAGCTGAGCATGGGAATTCCCGCCTCAGTTAGATCATGAAAAAATGTTGTCAAAATAATGTATTGTATTGTATCTTATTTCAGATCGCCTCCCAGCTGAGAAAATCTTCAGATCCTCATAGTAAAGCATTTCACCTGACATCAAAAAGATTAACGACCTCATGCTTTAGGGGGAAACTGTTATAGACATTTTTGGGCACTCCAACCCCAATCATAAATGTCCATAAACTAAGGGCTCCTAAGTCCCTAAAAGTTTTGCTTCACTACCTAAAGGAACAAGGTCAATTGAGTACATCATCTCCCAAAAGTTCTCCACTAAAAATTGCTCATAAATGGTCAAAACAGGACCATAGTGAAAGCTCAATGCGGGGGGTGTGATGCATATCACCTTCCCAGTGTACAAGGTGCGATGCATACTAATTTTCTCCTCTATAGGGTGCGATGTTTGGGAATGGACAAATGGCAGGGACAAAAATGCGAGGTGGAATATCATGGAATCTTCCAGGAGCTTCCCCTCTGACACTTGCCTCTGTATTTTCGACCAAGGATGAGTAAGAGATCATCATTCTCCAAGTGGAAGCAAGAACTATCAGAGAGAAGACACTAATCAAGATCCTAGAAGATGACTCACCTCTCTATAATCATCTATATATGGATCCCTCATCACAGAGATCTAGAGGCTGGAATTTTGTATCTTATAGAGAAGTGTTGTTGTATTTCTGGTGTACATTCATAGTGTTGGGTGACCTAAGCTTTGCTTGAGGTAAATAAGGGCTTCTTAGCTAGAGGATGATGCTGGGTCAGAGCACATGGTTGTAATCCTCTTGCTACTTTTCATCCTATTAAAGCTATTCTTGTTTCCTTCCATATTCTTGTGTACTTGTTTATATATGCATGTATATGGTTAATACACATCTGATCCTGTATTATTTATGAATTTAGATCCTTGTTTCTTCGATAGTATTATGTTGCTGTGATTCCACGGGTTATTTTGAAGCTCGGCAGACAAAGAAGAAGTGGCAAAGCTCTATCAAGAAGGAGAGAAAATCAAGCGCAAGACTCAGGTTGGTCTTCTTCGTTCTCCTCTTGTCTATTTTCATAAAAGGAAATAATAGTAGACTTTGATTGTTTGTTTCTAAGATAGCCACCCATCTTAGTGGGAATAGCAGCATCCGAGTGGACATTATTCTCGGATAACAGGGCGGAAGGTGCCTCACTTTTGGCATTGACTACACAGGTATTGGACAAGGGTAAGGAGCCTGTGCATTATGAGGGGCCATCAGGTGCACAGGAGACCGATGTCATCCTCATTTAGGATGAAGGGACAGAGACAAAAAATGCAAAACTTAGGATGACCATTCAGAAGAAGGACACGGAGATGAAATACTTGATGCTCAATTTCAAGAGGGCTAGATGGGTCATCAAGTATCTGGAGCAGAGAAACAAACATCTTGATGACCAACAAACAATCATGGAACTGCAAAGCATCCGTGAAAATCGACAAGTTGCCCAGCAGAAAGGGATCGAGCTCACTACCTTGGAGCAAGAGATCAACAACGACCATGACTCTTAGTTAGATCAGGTCAATATACACTTGGAGAAGCTACTAGCGAAGGAAAATAGGGACCAAACCATATTGAGGAGGATGGCTTGTCATTATAGGGCACGGAACATGAGTGCAAAGGCCCGAATAAGGAGCTTGAAGGCTAAATTGAGCAAAGCAACAAAAGAGGAAAAAGAGGCAAAAGAGCAAGATTGGCCTCAAATCTTGGCTAAATATTCCTTGGCATAGCATAGTACTTCATAGAGGACTTCCAGCCCAAATTTCAAGGAATTTGGGGAAGTTTTGGTCACATGACAAATTTTTGGCACAAAAACAGGTTTTTTCTCTATACGCGTCGCGCCATTGGCACGACGCGTAAGATTGAGAGCTCCAAATGAGAAATGGTTTGCATTTTTTCATTCAGCATGCAAAATCATGATTATTGGCATTGGGAGCAAGAAATTTGGAGAAGATCTTGGCCACCAAAAGGAAAAAAAACACTCAAAAATGGCCTCACTACCCCTATTTTGACACACAGGAAGCATTGTTGGGAGAATGAATATTTGGATAGACAAATGAGCTCCAAATTAAAACATTCCACTTGGGTTGGAAGGGAGACAGGACAAGCTTTTCGATGAGCACACTTGGGCACATTTTGGAGTCCAGAAAGTGCCTCAAAACTGACCTCAAAGTGGCATGATGCATACAGGAAAGGGGCGCAGCGCATATAGGAAAAAGGGCCATCATGCCTCCATTTCACGAAATTTTTCTTCCCAAATTTTTGTAAGTGGGCCTACTCATATGCACTTCCATTTTTCGGCACCTAAGGTGGTTTTATGAGTATTTTCACTCCAGATGGTCAGTTATCCAAGTGGCAAAGGAAGGCAAAGGGTCACCCAAGCCATTTGTCATGTTTGTGGTGCTGCACCTATAGTTGTTGTTTGGCTCTCCACCTTCATTTTGTAATGATTCGAGTAACTCCCCAACCCTTAGGTATTCTATCTCTTCATGGCACATTCTATATATTGTATGCAAACCATTTGCAAAGGGTTGGTTGGCTTGTAACTTCTGGGAGACTGTGGGGAAAGAAACTATGTTTCTCCATTGTATATTTTTTACAGAGGATTAATGAAAGGAAGTGGCTCTATTTCATGAGATTAATGTGGTTGTGAGTGTAGGAAATGTGTCTCTTATGTTTCATGTGTATCTTGTTATTTTTCATAGCTCATTTCATGTTCATTTCCATTGAAATTTTCTAAGTTAGCTAAGGTAGAATTCAATTTTATTGCTCTGCCTATGGGAAAATTTCATGTATAGTGTTCATTCTTCTGTTGAAAAGGATTCATGTTATCCATGCCCTTTTCATCCTCTTAATCAATCTCTCCATTCCACAATATCTTACAACTAAATTGGTATGCTTTCCGCCTACCTTGCCTCATGAAATAATCCGTACCTTTGTATTAAGTTCTCTCTTCATTAAGGTCCAGTGGTCCCATAACATCCCAGAAAACACAGTCATTCATAAAAATCATTTCTTATTTTCATTTTCACTTACTAGCCTAAGACAAGTAGTTCACTATAAGTCATCTCAGGCCTTTTCATTCACTTATTCACTGAGTGTGACTCGGAGAGAACCCTCTCCTGTTCTGGTAGGGCTAGCTGCTAGACTGAGCGTGGTTTGTGGTTACCCTGAATTTTGCCTTCTTTCAGCCTGAGGTAGATTTAGGTGCTAACATAGTGGCGACCATACTGGGGAAAAATCAGGTCCCCTTGCTTCTTAATAGTTCTAAGCTTCTGGATGATAAGTTTAGGATTTGATAGGCTGATGTAAACTAGGTTGTTTCCTTTGATTTTTCTCAATAGCACGCTGGCTTCTTGAAGATACACCAGAGCTAATCCAGATCCTGACCCTCCGCTCATCTATGAAAATCCCAATTTGATTTCAAGAAATCATCATTAAGAAAGCTCTATATTTCCCGTGCTCAAATCTCATTCATGCCCGGACATTTTTTAGTATATTGAAGAGCTAGAGTTTGACGAGCAGTTTGAATTATCGTTCTTTGAAACCAAGTCCGAAAGAGCGGTTGACTCTACTATCCACAATCCACAGTTTCTTGTAGACTCGGAGAAGGAAAGGGATAACTGGTCTATTGATAACTACATAATAGCTCAGCTTCAAACTCCCATTGCTAGCCCCTTACAAACTGTGCACACTCCTCCAACACCTCCGAGGACAAATCCACCAAGAGTGATGGTTGCACGTTTTGCACCGCTTGTTTTGCCTCAAAGTTTAGATGATATGCCCGCTGATTACCAAAAGAAAAATCCCATTCTTTGATGGCACTCCTAATGGCATTATTGTGCAGCAACATGTGGACAGAATGGTCGAATTTAATGAACTTCATGAGATAGATGCAGAAAACGTGGCAGTGAGACTTTTTGTACAAACATTTGTGGGTGAAGTAAGGATATGGTTTAGAGGTTTACTGGCTGCACGTATCGCTACCTTGGCAGACCTACAAAGACAATTCTTAAACCGCTGGGAAGTGAAAAAGAGCCCTCTTCAAATTATGTCTGAATATGAACAAATCAAGAGAAACGCTGGTGAGTCGGTCCAAGATTATTGCATTAGATTCAATACAGTGTATAATGAAATTCCAGATAATCTAAGGCCACTCGTGGGACTAGCCATGTTGAAGTTCCTGGATGGTTTTGATGCTAATATGGCTTATCAATTGAGAGAAAAAGAACCATCTATAATGGAAGACATGCAGAAGATAGCAGTCAGCGTTGAAGCAAATCTGCTAACCAAGAGAGCTAGAGCAAAAGCAGAAAAGAAGGTCACTGCAAAGGAAGAATCTTCCTCGGTAGATCATCTACTTTGGAAGGTAGAGTAGATGCTTGAGAGAGTGAAAATTGAAAAATTCGAGCCACAAGTTAGAAATCCTAACTTCGATGGCCAGCAACAACCACAGTATAGAATAAGACATAGAGATCAGCGAGCTCAAGAGCCGATTGCACAACAACCAGTAAAAACACCTTTGCAGCAAAATTTTGTGCATGGACTGGAATCATATGAAGACGGGAATGTAATAGGCAAAGAAAATCATCTCTTTACTCCTGACGATTTGCCTACTTATCTCACTAAAGAGGAGGAGTATGCAGAGAATTCAGCTGCACACAAAGATGGAGATTTCACTCTAGCAAGCGACACTGTCTTGGAGGAGCAATCAGAGGAATACCAAAGAGGATACATGAATGCTTTGTCCACCCAACAGCAGTGATATTCACTTAGAAATAGGCATGTGCTAGTCAGAACCATTCAGAAAAAGAAGGATGTTGAAGCACCAAAGAATGATTCAGCTGGTACACAAAGGAAAGGAAAGGAGGTGGTTGAAATGGAGAACAGAAAATCAACATCAGCAAAACCAACACATCAGCAAGTTACGTCGAAAGAAAGGGAGAGGAAAGAAATCCCAGTCAAATAGGTGGAAAGGATTCCCACTTTCAATTTAGAGAATGAGATTTCCAAACTAAAAACATCCATCTCTTTGACTGAAATATTGAAGAACAGCAGTTATAAAGGATAAGTATCTAAAATGTTAAATTTGGACCCAATGTCCGACATGGTGAATGTCGAAGATGATCAACCTGAAATGATTTTTGGGCCAACATCAAATGGTGAGTCTCATGACATTGATGTGCCACCTTTCTACATCAGTTTAAGGTTGCATGATTTTGTTTACATAACGCCATGTTTGATTCCGAAGCCTCTCACAATCTCATGCCCAGGCAATCATGGACAAGCTTGGTCTGGACATCACTCAGTAATATCATGATCTCTATTCATTTGATTCCAGTAGAGTAAGATGTATAGGTCTCATCAAAGACTTGGTTGTGAGTTTGGATCAGCTCCCCATGAAGAATGTTTTGATGGATATTGTGGTGGAAAACATTTCTCCAAGGTTTGGCATGCTTCTTTCTAGGTCTTGGGTAGCGAAACTAAAAGGGAAACTACAACTAGATTTTTCATATGCAACGATTCCAATATTTGGACAAGTGAGGAAATTATATTGGGAACAAAAAATGAAGCACATGATCACAAGCAAGGAGAAACCAATCAATCATCCTATTAACTATGTACATACAGATTTAGAGTCTTTTGTTTTGTATTCAGATAGTTTAAATGATATGGAGAGTCAGTTGGTAGAAGCAGATAATATTCCATAAATAACAGAAAATTTCAGAGAAGTTTTGAAGAAAGAGGAACAAGAACAAAAGAACACCATTGGGAGATCAGCTGAAAGCAATGGACAACAAGCAGGAAAGGCACAACAAACAGATTTCCAGCACTTGCAACAGGAGGAAGAAGGTTTGTTGACCATGGATTTTGATGGAGGAGTAGGAAATGATGGTGCTGGAATAGGAATTTGGGTACGCAGTCCCTTCTCCGCCCCAAACAAGGTCCCTAGTAACGTACAAGTCTGCTCTTACAAGTTGGCTTTTGAATGTTCAAATAATGAAGCTGAGTATGAAGCTCTGATTTCTGGCCTAAAGATTATAAGAAATTTGAACGGTAAGAGGATTTCAATATATGGCGACTCTGAATTGGTTATCAAGCAGGTCAGAGGTGAATATCAAGCAAAGCATCCTAGGATGTGGGCCTACCGTAACGCAATCCTAGACATTTTGAAATTATTCTCAGAATACACCTTGACATGTGTCCCTCGCATACAAAATAGCATTGCCGATGCTCTTGCTAAGGCAGCCAGTATTTGAAAAATCCCATTGAACTCTAGTAACAAATTCGAAATCCATGTCAAGCACTGTCCAACCGTTCCAGACAATTAGAGATATTGGCAAGTGTTCCAAGATGATGATGAGATTGATGATTTTATGCAAAACAAAGGAAAGTTTAAAGATACCTCAATTGATGAAGAAAATGATGATGGAAAAGGCAATGGTACAGATGAAATGCAGATGAATGAAATGGACGTGTTGCAGCTAAAGAATAACGTTATTCCCAAAGGCTTTATGCCTCTAGAAGAACTCTTCGATCAGGATGATGTACCCCGCAAGCCAACATTGCAGCCAATAGAGAAGGGTGTGGAAGAGGTCAATATCGGGACAGCTGCGAATCCTAAATTGGTAAAATTGTCCAAAGCATTGCCGCCATAGATCAAGGACAAATATATCAGTTTGATGTCTTCATTTGCAGATGTGTTTGATTGGGACTAATCTGACTTAATGACATATGACACCAATATAATTGAGCTCATTATACCCATCAAGCCTAATCAAAAACCATTCAGACAAAAGTTGAGAAGGCTAAATCGAAAGTTGCTGCCATCTATTGAAAAGGAGATAAATAGGTTGTACAAATCAGGGGTCATTGTGCCAATCAAATTTTCAGATTGGATCTCCAACTTGGTACCCATAAGAAAAAAGACAGGGGAGCATCGATTTCAGAAATATTAATAAAGTCTCATTGAAGGACACCAATCCACTGCCCAAAATGGACCATATACTTCAGCAAGTAGTGGGGGCATCTCGCATGTCACTGCTTGGTGGTTATTTCGGATATAACCAAGTTTCTGTCCATGAGGATGACCGAGACAAGACAACGTTCACCACTCCATGGGGGACCTTTCATTACGCGAAAATTCCTTTCGGTTTGAAGAATGCGGGTGCCACATTTCAACGTGCTATGGACTTGGCCTTTGTAAACGAGAAGGATGTCTTTTTGGTGGTGTATTTAGATGATTTGACGGTGTTTTCTAAATCTGATGAAGAGCACATGTACCATCTTAAAAATTTCTTCCAAAAGTGTAGAAATATGGCTTGTCACTGAATCCATAGAAGAGCTTGTTCGCCATGGAAGAAGGCAAACTACTTGGACACATTATCTCCAAGGATGGCATCCGTATTGACCCGACACATGTGCAAGCAATTCAACAAATAGATCTGTCCCGGAATAAAAAGGAGATACAATCATTCAATGCCAAGATGAACTTCCTTCGCTGCTTTGTACCCAATCTCGCGGAGCATCTAGGAGAAACAAAAAACATGCTTAGGAAGGATAACCAAATGAAATGGACAGAAGAGGTGGTAAAATCACTCAGTTTGGTCAAATTGGCTCTTTAAGTCATTTTAATGTCAAGTCTGAGTCAGTTTTTTTGGTCGTTTCAGTTTCATAAATGAGTCAGAGTCTGATAATATTTATCAAAATGATGACTCCATAGCCCAATGGATGAAGGCATTATCTAGCTCCTCTAGATATCTGCTATTCTTGGGACCTCCAAGGAGCTACCATCCCCCATTGGAGCCAATGTTAGAGTCGGTCTGGTCAGTCCTCCATCAGAGATCAAAACTCTTTATGCATTTCATGATTAGAGGTCGTGCTCCATTCTCCCAATTGCATTCCACTAGGGGCATGCCATAATCTGATAGAGAAGGTCATTATAGTCATTTCCCCCCTCATGTGTGGCTCCTACTGGCTCAAGTATTTTGTCAATCATCATCAAAGTCCATGACAGTCAAGGTCTGGTCCTTTAAAGGACAAAGGTCATTTTGAGGTCTAGGTCTAGGAATTCATCAATTTCGTACTTGAACATGTCCAGTAGAGCCATGTAAGCCAGAGTGAGGCCATTACATAGTTATGGTTGAGAAAGCTTCATCGTCATGTGGATAGACTCCGACTATTCTTCAAAACTCTGTTTTGAAGAAAAGTCAAATAGTGTCATTTATGGCAAAATTTTCAAAAAAGTTGTGAAGTGATTTTTTCAGATGCAGTCATGGTTTCCGTGGCCACATGTCCTATCTTGCAACCCCCACAAAGAGTGCCGAAAATTGCATCATTCAAGCTAAAGTTTTAAAGGGAAAGTGAAAATCAGTGTGTTTTAAAGTCAGTGAAAAAGTGCAAAACTCAAACATTAGAAAAGAGGAAAAAATTAAACCCATCTCTTCCAAGGCTATATATACAAATTTTGGTCATAAAAAAATGCATTGTACCATTACAAGTCTTGAAGAAGTGTTGGAAAGGCGTGAGTGTGCAATGGGGAGCGATTGACTGAGTTGGAGGCGACCTTGGAGGGCGTGGTGCATATAACCAGGAGCGAGGTGCACACAGAGGGCGTAGCGCACACACAGCCTGCCCATAGTCTAGTTTTCGAAAGCACACGATGCATACCCAGAGTACGATGCACTGGGTTTTGTGCGCGGCGCATACAGTCAGAGGCTTATGCGAGCAACGGGAGTTGGTTGGAGCTGAAGACAAGGGCGTGGCGCACACAAGCAAGCGCGTGGCACACATAGCACCCGCCCAATGTTCAAGCCCATAGTGAGCGTGGCGCACACCCGAAGCATGGCGCACATAGACAGGAGTGTGGCGCACACAGACAGGGGTGCGACACACAGAGATAAAGCACCTAGAACGTGCCAAAACTCCCTCAAATGTTATGTGAAGCCCCTCTAATTGCAAGGTAGGCTCTAAAACTCATTTGTGCATCAAATTTGATAAAGATATGGTGGATTATTGCCGATGATTGAATGCAAAAACATTCCATAAAGCAAATGCAAGAAGACACCAAAGAAAAACCATTTTGGGTTGTGTAACAGTGTTGTTGCTGCCAAGGTTATTTTTCCTACCCTACCCCTGTCCCTTATTCCCCTCTGTCATTTTTTCCCCATTATCACTACCCTAACACTACCAAAATCATATTCCCTTCCCCCTCCTCCTATTTCTCAATAGAAACCCTAAACCCTACCCCCATCACAATGCCCCAAACTCTTCCCACACCCCTAACAAAGTTCTCCCTATAAACCCTATCCCCATTTCATCACTCCATTCCTAACATTCCCTGTTTCATTTGTTCCCCTTGGTAACAGATAGTACGAAGGCACCCAGCCTCACACCATCATCAAAGGGGCAGCCTAATCACCGCCCACATTGCAGTCATGTCATCACAGCATTCGTCTGAGTATAAGAGGAAGACACACAGTGACTCATCCTTAGAAGAGCAGGCTCCCAGGAGACACCACAAGAGTGGAAAACATGTCAGGGATGAACCCACTACCCTCACCGAGCTACAAGCATGCCCTCTTTCCATGTCATCCTTCCAGCACTTATCATGTTTTGAATTTTGTTGAAGGGTGACAAATGTCAGAGTTCATCATGAGTTGGCCCATTTATTTGTGCTTCATCTACATGGAGGTCAGTCTACCTTGGTGGGGGTCACTTTCACCTTGACACCTGAAAATATATCAATGGCAACAGGTATTCCAAATGTTGGGGAGAAGTGGCATAAGAAGAAGAAGGTGGAAAGGCAACACTATGAGCCTTACATCAAAACCAGATTCTTGAATGAGCTCGCAAGAGTATTTCCCTTCAAATACTTGAAGAATGAGTATGCTCTGCTCATGAGATTGATCATGAAATACTTTTTTGGTATTATGGCACAGGTTTGGAGCCATGGCATAGGTGTTGTCCTTGATGGCAACTCTCTTTGATAACAGATCTCAGTTCAGGTTTTCAGAATGAAGGAAAAGACATATACGCAGGTTCATCTAGTTGAAGACACGTATACACGCGGGTTAGACATTATAAAAGCGCGTATATGTTGGAGAACTTACCTTTGGTCCATGATAGTTAGTCCTTGGTATTTGAACCTATGGTTTTGGAGCATGGTACCTCATCAGAAGTGTTGATCCCAAGTATTGGGTCTATGGTATTGGTTTATTATGGTTTTGGACCATGGTATTGTGGAAGGACTAAGACTATACAAGAGGAAGGAGATCATGTGGCAAAGGATCATCTGTATTATCATCGAATATCTGAGAAAGTGTTAGATCTGGAATACTGGTAATTGGGTTATGTTGCAGATATGGATCTGAATGAAGGAGGAACCTTAGCACAAAGAGAAGGATAAGTTCTATTTATGGGTCATAATCTTTAAGCTTGAATGATAGTATCTTTGTATGATTTTAGTCTGTTATATGTGGCACTTGCTTGATCTATAACACTGATAATCTATGTTAATTACTACTTGAATATCTAAAAGATCGAATTATCCTTTATATATATGTACGCAGGTTCAATGAAGCGAAGGCGCGTATACAAGCTGGTCCAGTGAATGAAAACAGCGTATACACAGGTTGTTCCAAACACATAAGTGTATGCACGCATGTTGCATGTTATTGAAATAGTGTATATATTTTGAGTTGTGATATAGCTATTGCTGCTGTGTTTTGGGTTCATATTTTGATGTGTGGTTTCTGGTACTGTGTTTTGGGTACAGCTGCCATAGAAGTATCTACTTGATTCAGATCTAATTGGTGAAAAGGAGATTGGTTGATTCTTGATGATTGATTGATGTTCATGGATCCAGTCTGAAAATTTATGAAACGTGGTCCCTGGAAAAAAGAGAAGGTTGTAGACTTCTATAGGATAGCACCTACGTACTAGTATCTTAGCGAGTGCATGAGCTAAAGGGGGCTGTAGCTCCCTTCCAGGAGAAGCTGGAAAACGAGAGAGTCTTATAGTTCTCTGCAGGTTGCAACCTATGTACTGGTAAAGGACTGCACTAGTACATTGTAAAAGAAGTTTCTAATTTAAAAGAAGATAGAGACGAATTGCAGTAGGTGGTTTTCACCTACATTGGGTTTCCACCTTATATCTTGTGTTCTTGTGTGTGATTGTATTTATGCTATATTTTATTGTTTCTGGTTATTGGTTATTTGATTCTGAAACACAAATTAACAATCATCTTCAGAAAGATAAAGTAAATTAAAAGTTTGCTTTTTATACGCAGGTTTCCTTCTACATAGTTGCGTATATACACAGGTTTAATTAACTGAAGTAGCGTATATCATTTGATTTTTGAAAAAGGAATATTTGACTTAATAATACTTATTCAGCCCCCCTCTCAGTATTATTTCCAACAACTGGTATCAGAGCAGGTCCTTCAAAACAAGCTTGATTGCTTGAAGGAAGATCTTTCATCATGAGCAACTACAAGAGGGAAGCATCAATCAGGCCACCGATTTTTGATGGGACAAACCTCGTATATTGGAAGGTAAGAGTTACCTCCTATCTTTAATCTCTTGGTATAGAAGTCTGGGATACCATAGATACATGGTATACTTTTCCATCAGCAACTCCTATAGATCCGGCTGAGAAGAAGAAATATGAAACAAATGCAAAGGCAATAAATACTCTATTAGGATGTCTATCTCAATCAAAATTTGTCAAGGTTATGCAGTGTAAATCCGTAAAAGAAATATGGGACAAGATTGTACTGAGATATGAAGGAGATGATCAGGTAATAACTATAAACTTTTAATGGCCTTTGAAGATGATGATTACATGGATGCTATAGATGTGGATGGCTTTTATGAAGAGATTTCTAGACTCAAAACATGTTTAGAAGAAAAGAATGTGATCATTGATACTCTGCAATTCCAACTTGATGAAAAAGAAAAATTTCTTGAGAAGTTAGAGTGTGAAATTGTTGGCCTTAGAAAAGAAATTGAGAAAACAAAAGCTCTTAATCTTAAATTTGTTAAAGGATCTGAAACTCCGGATGAAATTATCAATGTACAATGTTCTCCACTAATCAAGAGTGGTCTGGGGTATAATGAAGAAGCATCTCAAGCATCCACCTCAAAGAGTTATCTTGATGCAGCAAGGAGGAATGAGCAAAAGCTCAGTGGAGATCACCAGGTAAAATAGGGACGAATTACATCAAGAATAAACAAATAATACCAAGTAAATCAGGGGAAATCCACCTTAAGGATGAACAAAAGCTACAACCAGCCACAGGTAAAATATTCTCAATTTGCCTCAAGAATGGATGACAATAGAAACTACAATCATTTGGCACGTAGATTTGATAATTGGAGGAGTTTCTTCAATGGCCAATGTTTATCTTGCCATAACTTTGGGCACAAAGCAGCTCAATGTGTTGCCTATAAGACAATCATGACTAGAGAAGCCCAAAAACAAAGAAGTATGACTGGAATCATAAAAAGGACCTATAACAACTTTTCCGCCCTTGAAAATGAAATTGAATGTTCTATTTGTAATAACTTCGGTCATGAAGACTCTGAATGCAGGAGCAGGTTTTGGAAGACAACTCAGGAGGAACAAACCTCAAGTGCTAGAACATGGAGAATGAAGGAACCGCAACCAGAAAGATGTGGGATAGCTTTATATGCAGAAGGACAAGAAAATCAATGGTACATTGACAGTGGATGTTCAAAGCATATGACAGTGATAAAGAACTTTGAACCAATAGTGTTTTTAGAAAAGGAAGAAAGTTCTTTTGAAGATACCCCTACAGTCATAAAGGAAGGGCACTGTAAGTAAAGAAAACGTCAAAGCTGGAAATGTTTTTTGTATGTTGATGCTTGAAGCATAATCTACTGAGTGTCAGTCAGATGTGGATCAAGGAACCGGGTAATATTTGAATCAATGGGTGTGTGTTCAGATCTGAATACAGGAGAAATAGTGATCAAAGGCCAAGAAACTCTAAATAATTATACATATTGAAGAAGGACAACAACAATGCTATTTGAGCAAGGATGATGAACACTGGTTATGGCACCGAAGGTTGGGGCATCTAAGCTTCTCACAAATAAGGAAAGCATGCAAATACCAGGTAGTTTGTGGTCTTCCAGATATCAAAATTCCAGACAACACTATATGCAAATCATGTCAGTTTGGTAAACAAACCAGAACTAAGTTCCTGAGAAGGAAGGATCAGCTAGCAGGCCTCTTGAGCTAGTCCATACAGATGTATGTGGTCCATTACAGACAAGATCACCTGAAGGAGAAGAATACTTTATATTATTCATAGACGACTTCTCCAGGATGGTTTGGTTAGGACTTATGAAGCACAAAGATGAAGCATTCGATAAATTCAAATCTTTCAAAGCCTTGGCTGAAAACAAATCAGATCACAAAATTAAGTGCCTCAAGTCTGACAGAGGTGGGGTGTTTACCTCAAATGAATTTTTCGATTTCTATGAAGAACATGGAATAAGAAGGGAATTATCTATAGCTAGGACTCCTTAGCAAAATGGAGTGGTGGAAAGAATGAATAGAACAGTTCAACAAATGGCTCGTGCTATGCTTGATGAGTCTGGAACTCCCGCAACCTTCTGGGGTGAAGCTGCATTTGTTGCGGTTGTTATTCTCAACAAAACAAATGTCCGAGTGAACAACACTCAAATTCCTCATGAGCTCTGGTATGGTGAGACTCTTCGGTAAAGCTTTTCAAAATTTTTGGAACAAATTCTATAATTTAGAATTTTATGAACAACATGGAAAACGTAACCTAGAGAGATGAAGGCATTCTCCTTGGTTATTCTCCTCACAACGAAGCATAAAGTGTTACAATAAAAGACTTGGAAGAATTGTTGACAACATTGATGTAGTGGTTGATGAAAAAGGATACATTCCTAGGCAAGTAAATTATGAAATTATCGAAGAGGATGAAGACTAACCTCAAAATCAGACTGATGATGAAGAAGAACCTCAAGCGGCACCAGAGGAACAGATAAGGATAGAAGAGAAGATGCCATCCAGGGTATGTTCAGAAGAATCATCCAGAATCTCAAATTTTGGGGCAAAAGGAGGAAGATATACAAAGAAGAAGAACAATTGCAGAAGCCTCAAGCTATTTGGCTTTGCTCTTCTCCATTGAACCACAAAATGTAAAAGAGGCATGCAAAGATGAATGTTGGGTCAAGGCAATGGATGAAGAACTTGAGCAGATCGATAGGAACAACACTTGGGAGTTTGTTCCTAGACCAAAAGATAAGAATGTCATAGGAACAAAATGTATCTTCAAGAACAAGTTGAATGAAAATGGGGAAGTTATTAGAAACAAGGCCAGACTTGTTTGTAAAGGGTATGCTCAACAAGAAGGAATATACTTTGAAGAAAATTTTTCTCTTGTTGCTAGACTTGAGGCCAT